>JASSKH010000130.1:0-125001 GCA_031763025.1 Macrocystis pyrifera | reverse complement strand
TCGACCCATGGCCCTGCCCCTCACTAACGATACATATCATACACGTCGCGATGAATATATAGCAATATATATCATACACGTCGTGAGACACAATTTATTTACTGCTGGACGTACCAACAACGCTGTGCCGGCGCACTACAAGGCGGTCGATGGCAAGGGAAGATATGCCGGTGCACGTCTCGCGGCCGGCGCCAACGCGTCGGCCTGGGGCCCGTCCCTCACTAACGATACATATCATACACGTTGCGAGAGATAATGTACTGCTGTGCTTTCCAACGACGCCGTGCCGATGCACTAAAAGGCGGTCGATGGTGAGGGAATATATGCCAGCGCAGGCCCCGTGGCTGGCGCCAACGCGTCGGCTCTTGGCCCGTCCCTCACGAACGATACATATAATAAACGTCGCGGCCCACAACGAACGATGTATGTAACAACACCGCTGTACCAGCGCACTAGAAGGCGGTCGATGGTGAGGGACTATGTGCCGGTGAACGGCTTGGGGCCTGCGCCGATGCGTCGACCCTTGGCCCTGCCCCTCACTAAAGATACTTATCACACACGTCGCGATAAATATATAGTGATATATATCATACACGTCGTGAGACACAACGTACTGCTGTACGCCGCAACAACGTTGTGCCGGCGCACTAAAAGGCGGTCGATGGTGAGGGAAGATATGCCGGTGCACGTCTCTTGGCCGGCGCCAACGTGTCGGCCTGCGGTCCGTCTCTCACTAACGATACATATCATACACGTTGCGAGACACTATTACTGTTGTGTGTTCCAACGACGCCGTGCCGGTGCACTGTAAGGCGATCGATGGGGAGGGACTATGTGCCGGCGCAGTCCTCGTGGCCGGCGCCAACGCGTCGGCCCTTGGCCCGTCCCTCACTAGCGATACACATCTTAGACGTCGCGGAACACAACGAACGATGCATGTAACAACACCGCTGTGCCGGCGCACTAGAAGGCGGTCGATGGTGAGGGACTATGTGCCGGTGCACGGCTTGGGGCTTGCGCCGATGCGTCGACCCTTGGCCCTGCCCCTCACTAACGATACTTAACATGCGCGTCGCGACGCACAACAACGATGCCGTGCCGGTGCACTTTGAGGCGGTCGATAGTGGCGGAGTATGCGCCGGTCTACGCCTCGTGACCGGCGCACCGGCGTACAGTCGAGATTGACCGGAATGCATGCTGGCGCATGCGTCACCCCCGTCCCAGTAACGATACATTCATGCCAAAGCCACAGGCGCGTGTCACCCCAAGGAAAGCTCTCGGCCGGAGCACGAGATACGCGGTGCGGAGCATCAGATAACGGATGCTGTTGATAGGAAGATGTCGGTGCATGTCAATAAACCACGACTATAAACAACGCCGGCGCGTACTATTGGTGTGCCGGCGCACACTAGCACGGGGACAACCAAGCCCCACCCTTGTCCAGGCCGGTGCATGGATAGAGCACCAGATAGAGGATGCTGTTGATAGGAAGATGTCTGCGCATGTCAGCAACCGCGGCCGAAATCAACGTCGGCGCGTACTAATGGTGTGCCGGCGCACACCAGCACGGGGACAACCAAGCTCCACCCTTGTCCAGGCCGGTGCCTGGATAGAGCACCAGATAGAGGATGCTGTTGATAGGAAGATGTCTGCGCATGTCAACAACCGCGGCTAAAAACAACGTCGGCGCGTACTAATGGTGTGCCGGCGTACACCAGCACGGGGACAACCAAGCCCCACCCTTGTCCAGGCCGGTGCATGGATGGTGCTCACCGTCGCCTCTATCTAATATCGTTCCCGTCGCGCTGCCCCGTTCCGCTTCCGCGCAGTGTCGTCGCGTCCGTTGTTGCCGTCGTTGTGTTCTGTTCCGCGTCCGCGTCGTCCGCTGTTGCCGTCACTGTGTTCTGTTACGCGTCCGCGCTGTCTCGCCGAGTCCAAATTTCGCAGAGGCCCGGCGAGAATGACGGTGGAGGGGGGAATTGGGACAATGACGGGTAGCGACGGCGACGAGGAGGCTTTCGCATCGCTGGCCGACTTTGCAACCTTCAAGCAGAGGATGGCGAACGAAGTCGTCCAGCTCCAGGCGGCGCTCCAGAGATCGATGAACGACATTATCGAAGCCTCCAGCCGTCCTGCCCTCGGGGGGGGGGCGGCGCCAGCAGGTTTGGAACACATCCCGGCAACTCTGCTGCCGGGGCCTCCCTGCTGGACCACTCCCCCAGCACCGCCCTGCTCGGACCGCCGGCCGGACAGTCTTTCGGGAACCCCGTCGCTGGGGTCCTCCCGCCGACTCAAAACATCGCTGGCCAACCCGTCGATGGAGCCACGGGCGCCCGCGCGGGTCTGCGTGGGCTCCCCAACCCCGAGCAGGGCAGGCTCGCCGTAGGTCCGGGGCGGGCGTTCTGCCTTGGCGGTACTCCGGGCGGCGCCCCTCTCGGACAGGCAGGTCCACTCGCCTTGGTCCCGGGAGGGCGGGCTACGGTAGTGTTTTTGGGGCGGTACCGGGGCCACCGTGGGCCTAGCGGAAGGGGTCGGCTGCGGTGGCGCTTTGGTCGGTACCGAAACCGCCCGCGCCCAACTCGGCCAGGCGGGCGGGCTCGCAGTGGGTCAGGGGGGGGGGGGCTCGGCTACGGGGGCTATGTGGGCGGCGCCGGTGGTGCCGGCACCTTCTCCGGACAGGCGGGCGGGCACGCCGCCGGCTCGGCTACGTCCCAGGCGGGGCAGGAGCCAACAGCGCACCATCGATTGCACTCGGCCACGCGCCCCGCGACGGGCCGGGTGGGCTTGAGGTCGACTCGGACGTTTTACGGGGACGGCAGCGCCAGCAACCCGCTTACGCCTTGGGCCGACAGGTCAACCAGATTATGACCACCCGTGCAATGGCATCGTGGGCCAGCCCCACGACTCGGATATGGCAGATCATCTGCGGTGGCCGCCCGGCGTCAATGCAGAGGGCGGCTGTGCAGAGGTACGTGGGAGCCACGGTCAACATTTCGGCCGGCGTCCATGGCATGTTGGAGCGTTGGACGACCTAGACTTTCTGGCCTTCACACCTCGCGGGGGGCAGGCATCAACCGTCCAATGGCACGACACCTGAGCATTTTGGGCTTCCACAAAATGGCGTGGACCTCCATGTGGCGCTCGCTCGCTTGGAGGCGCTCCGACGAGCATTCAGCGCGGGGGATACGATCCTCCGCCACGTTATGGAGTACTCTGCGGTCGCCGATCGCCCGGCAAACTAGGCCAGGCTGGCGGCTCTGGTCACCAAAGACCTGGCGACCTTCACGCTCGACCTGCGCGGTGTCCCCGACTGCTGCGGCCACGCTTGGGCTTACCCCCCGCCGGCGGAGTCCCTTTCCCGCCATTCCGGGGCCGCACTGGCCCCGCCTTTCCGGCTGCGTCGCCCTCGGCGGCTTGCCAACGCCGAAGTCCAGCAACCTCGCCTTTTCTCCACCCCGGTGGCCGGGGCCGGGAGTGGTGAATGCCGGCAGGGGGGGAAGACCGGCAGGTGTCGCTTCGGTGACACCTGCGTGTTCTCCCACGTCGATCCCACTCCTAAGACGAGCAGCGGCAATAAGCGCAAGGCGGCTACCAGCGAAGGGGTCGGCCGATAGCGGCGTCGCAGCCAGCGGCGCTGTATCCGGGGAACCCTGGCCAAAAGGGCCAAGAGCAGGGGCAGGGGGGGGCTGGGGGGGTGGCGGTACAAGTAACGGGAGCAACAGCGGCGGCAGTGGCAGCGGCAGCGGGGCGTCGAGTGGGGGGGGGGGGGGGCTTCACACGGTCGGCGGCTGCCAAGGCTGATGAATAGGGGGACGGCTCTCGCCCCTCAGTGGGGGCGAGGCCGATCGTAGGGCGCTTGGAAACAGCAGCGCGAGTTGCACAGCTTGTACGTCCGGGGTCGGCGTCCACAGGGAGCCCAGGTCTTGGGGCCAGCGGGTCTCGCGCTATGCTCAGTAGCGCTGGTAGCCAGCTCATCCGCCAGGCCAGTTGCGCCGTCATCTCACCGAGCTTACACGTCAGGTTTCCGGTCTCGAATGGTTTATTTTTTGTTCGGGGGTTAATAAGGGTGGCTGCGTATGTCGACGCGCCAGCCTCCACTACGGATAAGATTCAGGCGTTGCTTAAGTTCGTAGCATGGTGTGCGTTGGAGGGCAACCAAGCCGGTACTGTTGCCAGTAAACTATCACCCGTGTTCCACCGAGTAAACTTGCAAGTGGAGTTTCCCATGTCATCGCCGCTTGTTAAACGTGCATTGCAAGGGGGGCACCATCGCACATTGCCGCCGGTACTTCATACAAAGAATCCGTCGCCCTATTTCGCGGGACACGTTGTTGGGAGGACAGGGCCGGTCCATGTCGTGGGGCCCGGGTGGTCGAGTTCTTTGGCTGCCGTTGGTATTGGGCTATATATTTATTTTTTTCATGGCGAAGTCTGACGAAATATTCGCTTATTCGACCGGAGTTATACACCCCGTGGATTGGTGGACGAGGGGTGACGTAGCGGTATTCGCGGGGGAGCGGCGGTTGACCTCATTGCAGTGGCATCAGGCCACCAGCATCAAGGTCCTGTTTCGGGGCATAAAGGGTCCAGGCTCAGCAAAGATCGGGTATCGTGCGCACACGCGACGACGCCTTCGGGGCGCGTTCCGGGGTAGGAGCAGACGGCGGTGCCGTTGCTCTCATGGTGGAGTTGTTGTCGGGATATCCGACGCTGCCAGAAGGCGCCCCCCTGTCGTCGTATCGGTACGGTAAAGAGGTCAATTGGGAGGTACACACAGGCCCTCGGTGCACTTCGCGTAGTGGTAGCGGAAGCAGGAGACGATGCCAGCGAAGTCGGCCTCCACTCATTGCGTATTGCGCAACCAATACGCTGGCGGCCAGGGGGAAGTGCCGTAGAGGGCGATCTGAGAGAAGGTAGATAGAAATCTCCAAAGTTTCCTAGATACATTCGCAATAACCTAGAGGACGCGGGTATTGTATCTCGTGAACTAGCAGAGACGGGAAGATAGGGCAGAGGCAGCTAGGCCAGGGCACTGTTTGGGGCCTAGAACCGTAGTATCGACGCGACCTCGATATTGGGGTAGTCAATGGTTTTCTACAATTGGGAGTCTCGGTCGTCCGAGACTGCGTTTGTTAGAGCCCCGGCCAGTCGGCTGGGGGGGGGGAACTCCCGGGTACTGGCAGTACGATAGGCAACGAGAGTCAGCGGCCGGTGTCGCGGCTCTCGTACCACGCCAGTGAATTTGCCCCCCGACGTCGCAGAGAATAATAACAACATGACAATTCGAAGGATATACAACAAAGCGTAGGATCTCTAAGTTCACGTGAGATGCGTGTTTTGTTCACAACCGACGGAATTAATTATTTATAGTCATGGGCTCTACCGACGGAAACTAAATGGCTTAATTTGTTCAGAGGCAGAGAGAAGAGAAGAACAACCATACTCGCCCCGTGCCCCCTCCTAGCTGCTCGTGATAGGTGCACGAGTAGAGCACGGCACTGCTCGCTGCCGATTGATAGGCCTAGAAGCTAGGCCTATTGTTGTGGTTTCTCTCGCCCACCCGCCCCTTTCTTCTTTCGAAGGTGGGTGGAACGGAGCGGCCACATGGTGCTGGCCACATGGTATTATAGTTCTAAAATTGTTTGCGATTAACTGGTTGCGATTCGGGGCTCTCACTAGGAGAGTGGGATATGTCAATGGTTTAGCACCATTGGGGGTCTCGGTCGTCCGAGACTGCGTTTGTTAGCCCCGGTCAGTCGGCTGGGGGGGGGGAACTCCCGGGTACTGGCAGTACGACAGGCAACGAGAGTCAGCGGCCGGTGTCGCGGCTCTCGTACCACGCCAGTGGATTCCCCCCCCCGACGTTGCAGATAATAATAATATGACAATTCGAAGAGTATACAACAAACAACTATTTAATCAGTCGAACTCACGGCTGACGTATCTCACAGCTGTGACGTATTTCAATTTTATGAAATATGTCACCTGTGTGAGTTGTTCTTCACCTTAACCTTTTTAGGATCGCAGTCCTGTTTTGGGGACAAACCACTCTAGGACCGCAGTCGTGCACATTACACAGAGTGGTTTGTCCTCAAAACGGGACGGCGGTCCTAAAATGGTTAAACAGTTATTTCTACCCGTCGATATCCAGCACAACAACCAGTGTCCGTGCCGATTCTTCAACGCTAGAGAGATACAAGTCCTGTGGTCACAAAACTATGTTCGATGCAGTCACTGATATGGTAGGCCAAGCCTGAGTCAGTTCATAGAAGCCCCTCCAGGGTATATATATATTATCGCTTAGAATACACAAGACAAGGAAGAAAGGGGAGAACGTGAAGTACACACACAAGAAGAAGAAGAAGAAGAAGAAGAAGAAGAAGTAGAAGAAGTGAGAAAGCGGCGGATAAGATACGTCCCAACCCGCTGACCGTTCCACACAGAAACACGCATATTTCCTGTGTGGAACTCCCAAATACCGTTACACATGAATCCATACACCAAGTACGTGAGCACTCCGAACAGCCCCTCTGCTCTCTACTTGGCTGCTTGGTGCATGGGATAACCAAACATCGCTCATGATAAAGTACCATGCCATGATGATAAACTACGATCACCCACAATCCAAATCCAAGGTATTGTACTCAAAGATAAGTACATGTCAAGACCACCAATGCCTCAAATCAGAATACCACAAATACAAATATCAAAGTCTCAAATCTCACAAAGAAAGAAACTTAATCTTCATATCTCAGAAAATAGTACCACAAGAACAGCTGCTCAAAACCCGAACAATAATAAATCGGAGAAAAACAGAAATCAACTCCTCAAAATTTCGACTGTACAGAAAGATCAAGCCCGCCAAGCCCAGAAAAGCCCACAAAGCAACTCCTCAAAATCTCAGAAAACAATCAATCGAATCCTTGCATCATTTATATAGTACTGCAGTCCCCTTTTTTTGGGTTAGGCTCTCCATCTCAATCAAACACCAATCCGATATAGCCTCTCTACAGGGGACACACCAAATCCAGTCAAATGGCAACGAAAACCCAGACTTTCGTCTCTGAAATAACGCCCCAGTTTAGTGCGGTCGACTTAGTATACTACAGATTTCAATTCCGCATTACGTACGTAGATACGTATTCAGTATAATAATGTTATACAGTAGTTCCAAATATTTCAGCTTTCCTGCTACGTACAGCAGTCTTCCAGCCCCAACGGAACGGGATAAAAAGCATCACTCATGAATCACGATCGACTCCTCAACTTAAACCAGAATGGTACATAGTGACATGTCGGATTCGCTCCCTCGTCCCCACAAAAAAAATTAAATCACAAATCATAGGACCGCATGAAGTCAGAGCTTCAAACCCCAAAACAATGGAAGAATAGTGACAAAAATAATTATCAGAGCGTCAAATCGCCCAAAAAAATAACTCTTCAGATCTCAGCAATAAAATATCATGACCTCCAAGCTCAATAAAATCCATAAACTATCTTCTCAAATCTCATGAAATTTGTGATAATATCCTCGAATTCCCTCAAATCACAGAAATATATAAAAATCGGCCTCGTCAGACATACAAATCGACTCAAAAACAAAACAAAACAAAACAAACAAATAAATTAACTCATGTTCATGATGAAGTTCCTGTGGAAACGGAAAGCATCTTTCGGAAGGGGTTTCGTCAAGAAGTCGGCATGTTCGTATTCCGACCTCACATGCATGATTTCGAACTCTCCCTTTTCGACAAGTTCTCGCAGGAAGTGGTGGCGGACATCTATGTGCTTCGAGTTAGAGTTCGTCACAGGGTTGACCGCTATTTGGATCGCACCCTTGTTGTCCTCAAAAACCTGGATGCACGGATCCCCAAAATCAGGCAACAGGAAACGCCACACTGACCGTAGAAAAAGAGCCTCCTTGAAACCCTCTGCCATCGCAACGTACTCTGCTTCACTCGTGGAGAGTGTGGAAGTCTTCTGCGTCCTAGAAATCCATTGAATGGCCGCACCACCACACATCACGGCTGCACCCGAGACAGACTTCCTCCTAGTGTCTCGGGGGGCATAGGCTGCGTCTGCATAAACCACCAACTCTAATCCACTGCCCCTCTGGAAAGTAATACCGTAGCTACTTGTCACCTTCAGATACTCCAAAATCCCTCTCGCGGCCAACCAGTGTTTGAGTTTGGGGCATGCATATATCTCGCGACCGCCCTTACGGCATTTGAGATATCATGTCTCGTCTGGTTAGAAAGCCACAGCAAACTGCCTACTAGTTCACGATACAGCCAGTCACTAGTGGGCTCCTCCTCGTCAAACACCTCCAGGAAAAGATCAGGGGAAAGTGGGGTGTTCCTACCAGCGGTCACGCCAAATTGCTTGACCGTCTTCTCCGTGAAAGATTTTTGCAAAATTGTCAGTGAACCCGCGACCTTGTCTCTAGAATAGTGGCAACCGGCATACCATCGCAGCTCACCAAGGTTATTGATGGGGACTACGCGGTTCAGGTCCTCGCAAAAACGGTCACATCTCTCCTTACGGCCTACCGCAAAAATGTCGTCGACGTGAACCACAGCAATGATGGAAACAGACCCCGCCTCGATTAATGGAAAAACACACGGATCTGCGAGGCTCTGTTCAAAACTAAGACTCTTCAGGCGGGTGACCAAGTGTCTATAACAGGATCTCGACGCCTGATTCAAGCCGTATGGGCTACGATTCAAGCTCATTACTTTGCCGCTCAGATCACCACAGCCCTGTGGCATCCGCATCAAAACGAGTTCCTGTAGTTCGGCCTAGACAAACGCTTGTTGTACATCGAAATGGCATAAATCTAACTGTAATTCGCAGGCTATCGCAGCCATCATACGGATACATGACGCGGCGGGGGTGGGGGCAAAAGTCTCATAGTAATCAACTCCGGGGCGTTGGCTAAATCCTCTCGCCACTAGTCGCGCTTTCGCCTTCACTACCTTACCATGCTTATCTGCCTTCCAAGTGAACACCCATTTGGCCGATACCACGTTCCCTCCCTTTTGCTGCTAAGCATCCCCGAAAGACCCAGCTCCCTCGAGTCCGGCAATCTCCGTCTCCATTGCATGGGACCAGTTCGCATGGTATTGCGAGAGCATCGCCTCCTGGTAGGTCACGGGTTCCGAGAGTTGTCCCGCGTCACATGTTGGCAGAGCAGGGGCGGGTTGGTTGGCGCTGGTTGAAAAGTGCGTGGTCAGCTGGCTGCGATGTACCAGTAGACGCCTGGTAATACGCCCTCGTCCTCGCGCGCGTCCGCCCCGGTTGGAGAAGCTCGTTGTCCGGGGGACCCTCGTCGTCCTCGATCTGAGGGTTCTCGGCCCCCCGGTGGGGATGACGGTGACATCACCCCCGGCGTCGGCGGCATCTCCGGTGGCGCCGGCGTCATCACCGGCGGCATCTCCACTTGAAGCGGCGCCGTCGTCATCGCCCGTGTCCAATCGCGCGTCCGCCCCAGTTGGAAGAGCTCGTTATCCCGGGGGCCCTCGTCGTCCTCGACGTGATGGTTCTCGGCCCCCGGTGGGGATGACGGTGACGTCACCCCCGGCGGCGGAAGCGGCACCCCCGGCGTCGGCGTCGGCGGTGGCGGCACCTCCGGTGGCGCTGGCATCATCGCCGGCGTGGCGGTACCGCCGGTGGTGCCGGTGACATCATCGGTGGTATCCCCGGTGACACAGTCGCCAGCTCCGGTGGTAAATACCTGATGTGCAGATCGGCCTCCCACGGCTCCGCCACCGAGTCCTTCATCGCCTGAGGCGCAGCCTCGATGATCGGCATGCGCTCCACCTCCCAGGTGACGTCCCGCGAGTTGCTCGTACGCCCGCATGCCGTGACCACCTTGATGCAGTCGCGCGGATGGTTTCTCCCCCTGTTGAGGTAAAAGCACCGTTCGGCCTTGGGGTCAGACTTGTGGGTGCGGTGGATACGATGGAATCCGGGATGCATGAAGGCGAGTGTGTTGGGCGGCGGCAGTGTCCCAAAAAATGCCTCGTGCGGCGACTTGAAAAAGGCGTTCGCCGACGTCGCCGTGGTGTTCAGGCAGTCGTTCATGTAGATGGCTGCTTCCACCCAGTAGCGGTCCAGGTTCGGGAGCTGCCCGGGGAACAGCCGGGGGGCCTCAAGGCAAGTGGCCATACCGCCTTCCTGGATGAGGCCGAGTCCACGTTCGACCACACCGTTGTGTTTCGGTCCGTCGACCCCGGTGTGCTCGTGTCGGATTTTCTTATTGGCGCATAAGTTCGCGAAGAGTGCGTTCACGAACTCCGTGCCGTTGTCCGTCCGGAAACACTCGACGGCTCCGCCGACGTCAGCCAGGAATTTTCTGGTCGCCGCGGTCACGTCGGCGGCGCTCTTGCTCTTGAGGGGGTACAGCCATCTCATGCGTGTCGCGTCATCCTTGAACAGGATCAGGTACAGAGCCCCCCCAGCAGACGCGATTTTCCTGGGGCCGGCAAGGTCAACAAAAACGCGCTGCAGGGGGAGTGCCTTCCGAGACGATGTAGTCGTAGGTATAAACGCACGCCTGCCTTTCGCCTGCACACATCCACTGCAAGTGACCAGAGTACCAGTGAGCTTGACGCCTTGCTGCTTGGCCGTCTCGCACAAAAGGCCCTCGTGGGCGTGGGCGTTGCACACGTGAAAGACGTTAATATCCACCTCCTTGAAGCGTCTAATGCCGGGGACGAGCACGGCAGCAGCAATCGCCAAGTGGAACGCGGGGGGGAGCGGGGGAAGGCATTCTTCCGGGGGATTAGCTGACGATGGCGCTGGCTCACTACGTTCCGGCACTGTCGCAGGGTGTGTGTGAGGGGTTGCTACCGCTATCATTGGTTCTATCGCTACCGGGAGGTCTACCGCTACCATCACCCCCGGCGACAGCGGCATAGCAGATATTCCCGGTTTCCTCACCGGTTGTAACGTCACAGGCACCGGCGCATGGGGGGGAGGGGGGGGGGGGGTTGCAAAACCGTTGTACCATCCATCGCTACCGGCGGGTCTACCGCTACCATCACCCCCGGCGACAGCGGCATGTCAGATACTCCCGGCGTCCTCACCGGGTGTACCGTCATAGGCACCGGTGCACGGGGGGGGGGGGGGGGGGGGGGGGGGTGCAACAAGGCCATCAAAGCTGGTGTACCCTGTACGGGGGGGGGGGGGGGGGGGAAACGACGCGTGGCGTTCAGCCTGGATCCGGCTTTGTCTTTGGGGAAAAACAAGCGGCCACCCATTAGGTGGGCACCAGCAGCATCTAGAGTGATCGCCTCTTTGGCCTGGACAGTGTGCAGCGACAGCAAGTTTACCTTTAGGCTAGGGATAAAAGAAACACTCTCTAAGTTTACTCGTACGTTTTCCGTGCTGTGAAAAATTAAATCCACGCTGCCTGCGTACTCCACTGCTCATACTGTTCCGTCACCAATAAATATTATGGCGTTCTCAGGTGGGGGGGGGGCGCTTGTTATACAAGTGGTCCGGGTTCGGGGTCATGTGCGTTGTCGCCCCGTTGTCCGCAATCCAACTCTCTATCCCCCTTCCCAAAACATCGTACTGACTGACCAAAGCAGACTGTGCTGTGAGTAGATGTGATGGCTTTTCAGGAGCCAAGTAGTGCTGCGGTGGCTGCGGTGGCTGCTGTGGCTGCTGTGGCTGCTGCGCCTGCTGCACCTGCTGCCCTGCTGCGCCTGCTGTGCCTGCTGTGCCTGCTCCGCCTGTTGCGCCTGCCGGGCCTGCTGCGCCTGTTGAGCCTGCTGCTGTGAATGTAGTACTGCTGCTGCTCACGTTGGTAGTACTGCTGTTGCTCACGTTGGTACTGCGGTGGTTGCTGCAGATGTGGCTGCTGTTGAGGCTCGTGGTACTGTGACTGCTGTTGGAGCTGCTGCTGTTGATACTGTGATTGGTACTGTGATTGCTGGTGGGACTGTTGCTGTGGCTGGTACTGTGGCTGCTGTTGGTACTGCGGCTGCTGCTGCGGAATGGGGTCTGGGGTGGGGAGGAGCGGTGTTGTAGACTGGGCGGTATTCGCGGTATCGCGAAGTGGCTCTGGTAAACTTCACGAGGTGGATTCGGGTCATCTACCAACGTCACGATAGCGCGGCAGTTCCCAAAAAAATGGCCTATCCGGCCGCACCTGTAACATCTTGGGCGGGGGTCAGCGGCGTGGATTCCCGGCTCGGTGCCTTGCGGCCGACGTAGGTTAGGGGGGTACCGGACGGCGTCGTACATTCGGTCGGTACCTGGTGGGTGTCCTCCGGGCCCGATGAAACGTGCGTCGCGTACCTGCGGCCACGACTGGTTCCCACCTCCGCCGCGGCCGGCGTATGGCGGCCATGGTTGATGTCCGCCGCCGCCACTGGCGTGCGAATCCTGCCTCTGCCAATTTTGTTTCGGTATCCCGTTCTTGTTCCCGGAACGTGCCCCTCCCCAGTCCTGGCCTGCCCAGCCTTGACCATGCTGGTGTTGCTGTTGGTGTTGACGCGGTGGCTGGTGTTGATTGTGTGGTTGCTGCTGTTGCTGCTGTTGCTGCCCACAGTGCCCAGTGGCGCCACCACTCGCCGTGCCACCTCTGCCGCCCGTGTAGTGGCCAGGGCTGGGACCGGGGAAACTCCCCTGTCCACCTGCTCCACCTCCGTCTGTGGCTATCAAGACCTGTGCTGAGCCATCGATTATTTTCCTCTTACTCGCTTCCAACTCCCGGTACGTTATGCGAACCCGGTCTTCGATCATGTTGAGGGTCACGTTCTGGGCGTATTGCAGGATTTTCTTGTCCACCTCGTATTCGGACGTCAGGCATTGCAGTAGGTGGAGGTTGGCTTCCTGATCCCTACTTCGGAGAGCTTTTCTCGGATGATGCCCATCCTCTCGAAATAAAGGGTGGGGTCCTCCCCCTCTTTCATATGGGCATTGATGTATTCTCTCTGGTATGCCTGCTTGTCGAGGTCGTCGCTTGGGACGTAGTGCCGACGTACCTCGGCAGCGGTGGTGTCAACACCGTGGCAGCTGGAGGAAGCCCGTCGTTCGCGGGTTCAACGCTGTCACAAGAAAAGCGCAAGACTAGGGCTGCCTACGTATGTCATAGATCTTGTATAACAGAGACGAATTAGTCAGTGCGTTGGTGATACCCTCGTATGCCCTGCGAGCAGCGGCTACCCTTGCCGTTCCGAAACGGTAATCGAGGTCTTGTTGACTCCTTCTATTTGGGCCCTGCAAGACTATCGGGTCGCTAGTTTCCTTCAAAACATCGTCGCAGGTGTTAGTAACAGCCCATGATATAACTTGCTTCGACCATTTAAAATAATCCCCCTCCTTACTGCCGTCAAGTTTCGGTGAAGGCTTACCAAAACCAACTAGAAACGTGCCTGGCTGACCATGTTGCTCCGGTGGGCGCATTCCTCCTCCAGCCCCCTGCTGTAGCCTCTCCATCCTCGTTCGTTCCTCCTCTGTGATCTCCAGCCGGAGCGACATCTCGGCCATCTCTTCGTTTCAGGCGGGCGATCTCATCATCGCGGCCTGCGGCTCCGTCCTCCCGCGAAGCTTCGTTCCTTGTTCCTTCTACTCGTTTCTGCTCCGCCCTCTGGCGGAGCAGTTGCGCCCTCTGGCGGAACAGGGTTTCGCGCTCCTGCGCTACTAGCCATTTCCGCGGCCTCTGCCGCGGCGTTGCTGACTGCCTCTGCTGCCGCTGTTATCGCCACTCCTGTAGCTCTCCTGGCTCTGTCGACCTCGTTGTCGCCAGTGCCTCTGCTCGGTTGAGGTCCCTCTGGCCTCTGCATCCGAAAAACTGAAAATCTCTCGCTCGTCCTCGAACGGGGAATTGCTCTCCCGGCGTAGCCCCAACCAGCAAGTGCGTCCAAATGAAACAGATCGCTAGAGTGTTCGATGCACTCACTGATATGGTAGGCCAAGCCTGAGTCAGTTCATAGAAGCCCCTCCAGGGTATATATATATATATATTATCGCTTGAATACACAAGACAAGGAAGAAAGGGGGAGAACATGAAGTACACACACACAAGAAGAAGAAGAACAAGAGGAAGTAGAAGAAGTGAGAAAGCGGCGGATAAGATACGTCCCAACCCGCTGACCGTTCCACACAGAAACACGCATATTTCCGGTGTGGAACTCCCAAATACCGTTACACATGAATCCATACACCAAGTACGTGAGCACTCCGACCAAACTACGCCACAGAGGAAGATATACTATTACGGAGGGCCATAGTAAATAGGACCAAATATTGTTCGTAAAAACATGGAAATACATGGGTGTTTGTGTGCACCGTAGGTCCTATTAACTATGGTCTCCCGTAATACATCGTGACGTATGCATAAACACAAACACACAAGCACAACAAGTACACAAAGGGGTGCGCCTGAGGTCCTTTTTATAGCCGGTACCAGCAATATTAGTGTCCATTGACCGTTGTGCGCAGAGAGGATTTTTTTTTTTAATCAATCACAACAAAGAAAATTGACAGCAGCCGTCATCATTTTTTTTCATTAGAGACCAAAGCCCAAAAGCATGGAGCATTTTTGGAGATCAAGAATTATTAGAAAATAGCAGTCATGTGTAAGCCAGGGTCAGCAGCAGCAGCAGCAACAGGCAGCGCAGCAGCGGGAGAAAGAGAGGATGGAAGGTGGCGATGCAGCGCGATCCGTTGCCGTTCTCGCGGAAGAAATCATATTTGCGTTCCGCATTGGGTGCTTCTTGCATGTCCTCCACCTTGCCGTCAACGTGGGGATGGAGAACGTATTCTTTATGGGTCCGTTGGGTTCGGGTTCTTGGCATGAAAGGTCGAAGCAACACCTCGTCGAGCTGCACGCCGGCGCCCGCGTACAGAACTTTCATGATAATGGGGCCGACGTGCTTGAGCGGGGTCCCGATCTCAATGATGTCCTGACATAGACGCGCCGACGTCATACCGTACGCGCGTCTCTTGCCTTTTCCACCGCCCCCCTGCTCGTCGTCCTCCCCCGCAGTCTGGCCATACGGGCGCAGATTGTCCAAAATCCCATTCTCGAAAATCTGTTCCATGTCTTGCTGCTGGGGCGGCCTTGTCTGGACAGGGACAGGCGTGCGCCTGCTGCCGGTCCCACCGGCCATAGCTGCTGCAGCTGCTGCCGAGGCCTCGATCTTTTTGCGTTGGCGTCTATTCTGTTGTCGTCAAAACCAGGAGGGTCGAGGCATGAACACGGCATTGGCAACAACAAAGTGGCAGCTGTTAATAATTAAGTACCTGGTACTCCGTATTGGTTGAATATCAACTTTGTTTTTGTGATGCCTCAAATAACAAGTAATACAAATACTGGTATACGTTAATCACAAAAATCAGTAAAAAAACAAGTCATATAAATAATATACTACTACGTTAATCACAACAAAAGTCAGTGAAAAAACAAGTGATGAAAAAAAATACCGGTATACTATTACGTTAATCACAACAGCAAAAATCAGTAAAAAAACAAGTGATTATAAATAATATACTACTAATTAAATAGTGTTTCCTGCAGCAGATGCATCATGTTGAAAGAAAATATAGCACAACGCCAAATTCGGTCGAGGCTACCCCAAGCCGAGCATGCCATGAACCACAAAACGACTGCTTGCGCTGCTGCTCACCCTCTTCCTCGAATTGGCGTTGTTCACTAGCTGCTGCCTCCGCCGAGCTTTAGCGTTCTCCACCTCCCTTTCCATCTGCTTGAGCTTGAGCTTCTCGAAGCCGAGCCGCTCTCGAAGGTGCATCCCCGGCTGACTCCTGCTGCGCCAAAAACTGACCTCCAAAACCGGAAAAAATCACCGACACGAGCTGGTTCCTCTCTTCGATGAGACCACCGGTGACCAACGACAGGCGGTCCATCTCCGAAAGCCTCGCCACCCTCACCACCTCTGCCCGCCTCCGCCCCTCCTCAGCTGCCAGCGCCGCTAGTGCTGCACGCGTTCCTGCCTCCGCGTGCAGTCGCTGTTGACTCTCCGTGGACAATTTTTCTGCTGTGTCAAGTCGCAGCCGCTCCTCGATTTCCATTGTCTTTTTTCGGTCCTTGGCTAGACTCTCGGCCGATTGGCGAGCTGCGCTCTCAGCAGCATGTTTGGTGATAGCCTCGTCGCGTGCGCGGGCAGCACCGTCATGGCGTCGCTCGAACGCACGATAGTCGCGGCGCTCCGCTATGTTCTTTGCGCGCTTCTCTCTTCCCGCTTCTCCGTTTTCCCCGTGCGGGCAAAAACCTCCTAGTTTTTTTTTCAAGCCCTACTGATATTTCGTCTTGTTATTTTTCTTGAGTCGTATCGTGTTTCTCATTGTATGATGTATATAAAAAACTACCACTTTGACCCGAAATATAGGGACCATTTAAATAGAATTATTAAATACAAACGATCCTTAAATTTTCGATCAGTAAAGTACTCTTTTTTGACGGGGTGGTACTCCTTACTCAGACATCCGACTAGGGTGATTGTTGTTCGTCCGTGTGCGGCATACTACGTACGTTTTTTTTTGTTTTTTTTTTTTTTTTTTTTTTTTGTTTATCCATCACTAGGGTGATTTTAGTTCGTCCGTGTGCGGCATACTACGTTTTTTTTTTTTTTTTTTGTTTATCCATCACTTTTACTTCCCAGCCCACTCGTAGGAGGTTTTACCCTCGACGATCTTCTGGACAAGCCGTGGTCACAGGTGTCGTCCCTTTTACCCCCCGGTACGTGCCTTTAGTTTTTATCGCGCATAGGGTTGAGCATTCCCACTGCTCGTCGATTTTCATCGAATGTAGCCAACTCACGCTTTCGCGCTTTACGCTTTTATCATTTTTTTTATGCAAGAAAAAGTCCGTATATGCACTCAGTGGGACTTGAACCCACGAAATTGACTACCTGGTAGGTTTCTGTAGCCTCGATTTTTCATATCAGTCGACGCGCTCTGCTGCCAGGTAAATAATGCCGAAATATGCTTAAAATGACACCTATAATAATAGCTGTTTTTGAGATCAGCATCAAACGGAAAAACATTCCGGTTGCTAAATTTGTCTATTAATAGAACATATGCTTTTATACGTCTGGGCACACTATGGACAGCCAATTCGTGACGTATCAGGAGATAAACGCGATGCAAGGATGACCTTCCGGTATACTATATTCAAGTTATTTGGGAGCACCATGACGGTTCAGAACTGTTCTTTTTGTCCAGTCTGTTGGTGGTGACTTTTAGGGAAATATTCGTCGTAATTCACATGCCACTTTTTTTTGGTCGGTACGGATCTCAGGCGCACAGCTTAGTGCAATGCCATGCCATCATACCAGGTACTGGATATGACAGGCACGACATACAATATTCTACGAGAGAAAACGAAATAAAAGAAAGAAAGACAAGAACAAAGAAAAAAAGAAAACAAATCGAAAGAGATAATACGTAAAGGAGATAATAAATGCAAAAAAACAAATTGTCGTGCCTCCCCGCACGGGATGTGGCAGACACTTGAAAACATGCTGAACACTACTCGACTCGTAATAAACAGAGGGATACTAAGAACTAAGAACCAGCCCATGGAAAATAACAGGCAAACCGAAGCACAAAGTACCCTCCAGGTAGCGGCAGTAGTTTGTGGTATGAGTAGCATAGCCAGCTTGCTCCCTACTAGTCCGCTTGAGACCTGGCTACCCTGTCTGCCGTCTCCGTCCTGCGTTCGTCAACTATGCCCCGCCCCTCGGCGTTAGACAATACGAAACAAGCAAAAGCAGGCTCATCATCCACCCACGCCGCATGACTCCTTTCTTAACCCTTTTAGGACTGCAGTTGCGTTTTCGGGACAAATCATTAGTCAAATTCCAAGTAGCTTGTCCCCCAAAAGGGACTGCAGTTCTAAAATCAATAGAAGAAAGGAAGAGAAAGAGTTCGACTGATGAAATAGTTGATACTCAACTATGCAAGCTGCGTAATACTTCCGATGCATGAAATCGACTGGCGAGTTGGATCGAAAATCTCAGCTTTTTCGACTTTCTGGTCCAGGGTTGGAAATCACAATCAGTCGAAAATTCTTGGATTGAAAAGGCGCTTTTTTAACTGCATAATTAAGAACGCCAATTTTTGTCTCCGATCGGAAACCAGCTTTTTCAATCCATCTTTCCGACTGGTCCTAAGGTTGTTATTACGACACACTCACCAGGGTTTGATTGGCGAAACTTCGTCCGGATCCGATTTAGACCCGATCGAGGGAGTTCTGATGATGAAGCTGATTCCTGTTCGGCGGACTTTCTGAACCAGCCCACGTATATTATAAATACTAGTAATAGTACCATAAATAGGTACCTTCAGCCTTACAACACTACAACACGAGTATTACAGCAGCAGCAGCAGTAGTACCAAGTGCACCAAGTTGTTGTGTGCGACGACGGATGCGTCGAGACACCTTCTCTCCAAAGACGAGCGTCCTACGAAGATAAGCTTTGGCTGACGGAGCATGTTGACACCCCAGATGATGGCGAGAAGAAGTGGTGACCCTGGCACTGGTTTGCCTACTACTACCATCACGCAAAAAAAGATGCTGTTCCGAGAACTACCCAGAAGGCCGAGAATGAGTGTCCCTGGCTGGCTTCCAGCCCAAGAGGGTCGTGAGATCAAGTATCCACTGAACCTCATAAACGGCGTGTACCAAGTACACAAACAAGAGGTGAGATGTAGATACGTCTACATCTGTATCAGGTATGGTGGTATATGGCAGTACCCGTTTAGTACTGCTATTGGTTCCGTACTACTACTTATTGTTGTATATACCAGGGATGCGAAATTCCCGGCATAGTGTACCCGAAGATTTTAGCATGGCTAAAGTTATCACAGTAGTGACTGAGAATTGTTACGGGACGGGACGGGACAGATTTGACTCGTTTGGCAGGAAAAATAAATGAAAACGAGACGGGACGGGACGGTAAAATCGGGTGCCAAATTTCTCGACTGGACGGGACGGTAAAAGTCAACGGGGCTGATTTTCAGGACGGGGCGGGACGGTAAATATTTTGCGGGACGGGACGGTAAATATTTTTTCCCACAGCGGGACGGGACGGTAATTTTCTTTTTCTTCGGCGGGGCGGGTCGGTACATATATTTTTCTTATTTCCCGCCGCAAGGTCGCCGCGGTTGTACGTGAAAAAAAATCCCGCACACTGCTGGTTCCACGAAGGGAGCCGTCCCGACGCAGACGTTTTCTTCTCGACCCGCGCAGCCCAAGCCCCAAGAAGTGCTGCCACTACACGGGCAACTTCTACTGATTTCTTCAACCGGCGTAAAAGTGAACTTTGAGAACCTGACCGCAAAAAAAAAGTCGTGCTGCACAGGGGAAACCCCACACAATTTTGTGGGGAAAAGGGCCTGTTGTACGCGGATGACGTGCGTTGTACAGTGCGCTGTCCTCTGATGAACTGATGTGTTGGTGTTCGTGGAGTAAATGCAGTAGGCGGAGATCAAGAGTATAGCTGAAAAGTCGTATTAATATCTTCTGGCAGGTGTGCAGATGTTGAGGGAAAACGATGAACAGACGAGAGGGGGCGGGGGCGACCTCTCCTCCTTGCTCGTCTCGCATTCCCAACTGCTCCGATTATATCGTTCCTACTTTATCCGTGCTCATGAGAAGAGCTGATCTACCTTCTGCTGTCTGTTGACCAACGTCTCTCCTGAGCCAAGAGGCAGAACAGGAGCAGCACTCGTACCTGTCTTTGACCCACATACCCTCTCTATCCCTCCTATGACCCAGCACTTATCCTATCAGCACTTCTCAGTATAGATTACGTAGATCTCACCTCCGTACTGCTGTTGATTGGCCTATTTCTGTGCCTATTCTCTCTTCCTAGTTCTCTCATTTCCTTTCTCCTATAGCTTATATTCAAACCAAGACAGATACGGTGAAGACTCGTTGAAGGTGCAATTCTCCAATATACGGGTCCAAATGACTACATGTACCCTTTTTGAACATCCTAATATTTTCCATTGAAACCCTTACTTCCATACTAAACTTCAATGAAACCAATACCTCCATACTAAAAGCTAGAGGAAACCAATCTCACCACACTTGCCCCCCTAAGTTCATTGTCACCTCTCGACCTTATAGGTGTTCAATGAAATAACTATGACAGGTCTGAGATTGCTAGTACTCGTACGATTACTGCAGAGGAATTATTACTTGGAAATGGTGCCTATACTGGTACCAGTCACACTCACTAATTCTTAGTAGTATCTCACCAATCCTAGTCATAAACCGGTTTTAACTATCCGTCCCCAGCAACAACCAATCCCATACTATATCTGATGTGAGTGGATCCTCCATCAGATGTGAGACCAAGTACAGCACGAATACTGTCTAAAGTCTGGATTACTTACCACCATTCCACCCTTCCATTGGATATGTGATCGTACAGTGTGTATTACAATTTCTTGTTTCACAGGATCATGACATTCAACAGTCTAGCTCCCTTCACTGTAACCATAAAATCCGTATTGCTATCCATTCCCCGTGTCTGGCTTAGTGGTTACACACTGTCCAGCTCTATATAACCGTCCCTTCTATAATCTTAAATGGTATGAAAAAACTTCTTAGTACTCTTAGCCGTAACGTGTACATGCCAACACCAAGTTCCTACTTCCTCGCTAACAGTAGTGAGCTTTCTCTCAGAAAGATGCACATTGTATCTCTTTCCAAGGTCCAGCAGCTTGATGGTATGCGGTAGTTCCTTGCTTTCCGCATCCTCAGCCACCATCACCACTCGGGCCAGTTGCCAACCTGCACGGGATGTTTTGAAATAAATGTACGATCCAATGATGTCACGTTCATATATTCCCGGTCTACCTCTGGTATCACAGCAGGTCTTGTACCCCGTGGCAACATATCTTTCACCCTTTGCACACGCAAGTGTACGTTTGGCTAATTGTACCCTGTACCTCCTATATCTAGCATTTTCTCCTCCTACTTGTACTGGTTCTCCGGCCCAGTACCTAGATACCAAACTTCCGTACTGTTCTAAATCCGTCTCATGTTCCCAAGTCTTTATGGTAACTTCATCCCAACTAGTATAATATTGGACTGCGTTTTTACCTCCCAAACCCCTAGAAATGCGGTGTTTAGTTACGTGTGTGGGTGTGATACGATAGTGGTCCAATTCCATACTAACATCCTCGGCGGTGAGATGAAAAGGGGGGGAACGTTCCGAATACTTATTCAAGACATAGCTGCTCATGGCCCATGGCAAGAATTTCGGTCCTTCTTCTCCCTCATGTGGATTGTAGCACTTCTTACACCTATACTTGGATACTCTTGCATTTATCTCCCGTCCTGGTTCGTCCTTTCGAACTTCTACCAATAACAAGTTAGGGCCAACTTTTTTTTCCATCACTTGTGGTACCTGGTCCAACAAACAAGATTTTGTAGGGTCCTGTCCAACACTGAGCTAATTTTGCAGTCAGAGCAAATTTCTTACTTCGATAATCAGTCTCACTTGTTTTTAGAACATGTTGCCCGCCTCCAGAAATAGTACTCTTATCATCATAAATCCACACCCAACTCCCAACTTCATACTTGGGGCGTCGATTTATCATCGCAGTAAGATTTTCGTTGGCTGCTTCATGTCTGGCTTTTATCAGTCTGTCTTCCTCCTTAACCAGCTCATATGCTTTCACTTGCCTGTCCCTCATTAGTTCTAAATAGTCCAACTGGTCCTGTTTCAGACCTTGGTGTCCTTTCACACCTCTCCCTTCTAATATTGTCATAGGTAACCTAGGGTATCGACCAATGTGTACTTCGTTCGGAGCCAACCCGGTCCCTCTACTGACGTTATTGTTGTGGGCAGCTACCGCATGCATGAGCATTTCGTCCCAGTTCTTCTGGTCATCAGCTATCAAATAAGACAACATCTGACAAAGGGTGTGGTTTAATCTTTCAACGATTCCATTCGTCTGTGGATGATAGGAGCTTGTAAATTTCTTAACTGCTCCCAACGTTTCGTATACTGCTCTGCTAACCTGGGATATAAATTCGGTGCCTCGGTCTGATAAAAACGTGTGGGGGCATCCCCATCTCGGAATATAATCATCTACTATCCGAGAGGCACATCCCCTGGCTGTCTTCTCTTCTTTGGTCATCGCATATCCTTCTGCGTGCCTACTAAATAAATCTACAATAAGGAAGACATACACATTGCCGTTTTTCGTTTCTGGCAAAGGTCCCAATAAATCAAACGATACCATCTGTCCCGGACGACTAGGTAGTGGTAAGGAAACTAAAGGCCATCTGATAGTACCTCTTGCGCTCTTTCTCGCTTGGCACGTATAACATCTTCTAATCCACCATTTTACACTATCAGCCATTCCGATCCACCAATAATAACGTTGGAGTAAGGTAAGAGTAACCTTCTCACCCAGATGAACAGCTTCCTTGTGGGCACAATCCATTACCCAAGGCCTCAACAACAGAGGAACGTATGTCCTCACAGGCTCCTCTCCTAGCAGACGTTCAAACCGTCCAGGATTCCTGTCGTCACGATGAGCAGGTTCAACAGCAAGGCGTTTCACCAACAATTTCTTAGCGTCAGTGAGCTCTAGAAGTTCGCCCTGTGCCATTAACCTTTTTACTTCCATCTTTTCTACTGTCTCAGGTATCGCCTCATCAGAAATGTCTCCAACTGATATGTTTGCTATCATAAAATTTATGGCAGTCTTAGCCGTGTCGTCTTTTTGTTGTGCAATGGACCAATCACCAGCCTTCCTCTCACACAATCTTTCTCCGAACTCTCTTGCTTCCTTACTATCCATCTCTTCTTCAGGAAGCTCTGCACTAGTATTCTCCTGACTTTGGCTATCTATCACAGCTACCTGTTGGTTCTCTTCCAAACCTAAAAGTCTCTGTCCTTCCTCCGTCATTGGACATGCATATAAGATCACTCCGGATTCCCATTGACCACTTACTACACTTGTCGGTTGTACCAGAGGGGTATTGTCCGGTATAGCAAATTTTCGTTGTTTTCCTACTTTTCTCGGTTCTAGCTTCGTACGCTCGCTTTGTATCACCTGCCACTTGAAAGCTGACTCTTCGTTTGTGGTAGGTGGAGCAGTCCTCAGTTCTCTCTCCCCCCACCGTAAAAATAAACTCGGGGTCTAACTCGTTCGGCTTTCGTAAGCTCGAACTAGCAGGTTCCATCAGATGTGTTGTCCTTACTCCACTCGCACCGATAAAATAAACGTCGATATCTGCTGGGTCAGATAAACGGACATCGGGGTGGTTATCAGCTTCAGTGGCCGGCAGGGGTAATCGTGACATCAAATCAGCGTTCCCGTTCAACTTGCCTGGCCTATATTCCAACGTATACGTATATGCACTCAAAAAGTCATACCAACGCTGAACTCGGTTGACCTTAGTCGATAAACTCTCCAAATTCTTCAGAGGTTGGTGGTCGCTTACTACTACGAAAGGAATCCCGTAAAATAATTGCCTATTTTTCTTGACTGCCCACACAATGGCCGCACATTCCAATTCTGTGGCACTCCAATTACGTTCATTGGGCAATGTCGTTCTACTTAGAAAACACAAAGGTCGGGTAGACTGGTCAGGTTGTACCTGTTCAATTACTGCACCTAAACCGTCAATAGATGCATCAGTAATTAAACGGAATGGTCTTTCTCCCGTCATTGCTGCTTTAAAATCCGGAAATGCTAAAACATCTGGGCTCGCAAGTCGTTTCAGCAGAAGCTGTACAATCTCAACATGTTCCGTGGTGAACACGAATTTAACTTCCTTCTTTAAAAGGTTATTCAGAGGTCGCGTAATAGTTGCCATCTGGGGCAAAAATTTCCGGTAATATGACAGCGCTCCCAATACTGAACGTAGTTGGCTGATATTTGTAGGCATCGGCAACTTCGTCATAGCTTCGACTTTATCTGGGTCTGGCTCCACTCCTTTAGCCGTCACTCGGTGACCCAAAAATTTGATGGTGCGTACGCCTAAATATGCTTTCTTAGGTGCCAATTTCAAATCAAACAACGTAAGTCGTTCAAAGAAACTCTCCAAATCCCGCACATGCTCAGTCCCGTTCTTCGAAAAACACACAATGTCATCGATGAAAAGGCGTACACGTTGTAAACCGTCACATACTCTCAACATAATTGACTGAAACCAGCCTGGACTGGACGCTAAACCCATTGGCATTACTGTCCACTCATAGTTTCCAGCTTGCGTACAAACAGCTGTCAGTGGAATAGAGTCTTCATGTATAGAACACTGGAAAAATCCACTAACTAGATCCATGGTACTAAAAACATTCGCTCCTCCGAGGTCAGATAATAAATCATCCACTGTCGGCAACGGCATGACCGGTATGATGGACTGGGCGTTCAGCCTCTTATAGTTGCAAGTTAAACGGATACGGCCATCTGCCTTAGCGATAACTACCAACGGACTGGACCAATTGGAGTATGACCGCCGTAAAATTCCTGCTAGAACTAATTTGTCAATTTCCGTTTGTACCTTCGCAGCTAACACGGGGGAATGCCGGTATGGTCGCTGTTTGACTGGTTGCGCATCTTTCTTCAGAATAATGCGGAAGGGGTCAATAGTAACATGTCCCAGGTCAGTGCTGTGCATTGAAAAACGGTGTGCGTATTTTTTCAACAGATCTCCAAGAGAATCAACGTCGGTGGCTGTCCAAAGACTCCCTTCAAAATCAAAATGTATAGCACGTAAGTGAACAGGAATTTTGTTCCACAACCGCAAAAATGCTGCTCGTTGATCCTGATGCAAACTAGACAAAACCTCAGCTGGCGGTTCAATATCCGATTTTTCCACGTTCCCATCCACATTCCCGACATACGGTATTTCGTTCGGAATTATGGCTGCATTGTCCAATTCACACGGTTCCAGGCGCTCTCCCCCCCCGACTCCCAAACGCATGCCTTGCTGTACCAAGAAACCACCATCATTCAAACGTTGTATAGGTAATTCGGAAACCCCTGATTCCACGATGGCTTCCTGTGGCAACCACTCTGGCCCAAACCGTATATAATAAGAACCTTCCTCGGCATCAGTGCCATCGCTGTTTGTCAGACAAACCTTCAACCAAGACATAGCATTCGGCAAACGATGTCTATGACTGGCTACACGGAGTACGACTTTGCCTTTTCCTTGTCCTTCGATCATTCCTATAGCGCTGTTAACCCACTTCTTGTATCTCTGGTCATGTGCCTCGGAATCGCTTTCTTTCTCAACAAAAGTGACCAGTGTGCTAGACGCATCGATATCTTTATACTCCCGAGTAGGAAAATGAGACCAACTATCCCGTCCTAATAAAACAGCGGTAGTCATGGCGGTAGTCGGTACGATGTGTGCATGTACTACTATGCATACCGTGGTAGATAAACCTGACCGACTGTTCTTATTTGCCATTTGTATGTTCAACCTCACATGGTTATTGGTGTGCAATGGTACTCCATGGAAACCTCCCCAAGTTTTCTGATCCACAGTTGTCAACCCGTCCTCTGAGGCGGCACCACAGGCAAGCATACGCAGCCATACCTTCTCTTGAATGAAGGATGCAGGGCTTCCCGTGTCCAACAATGCCGTACAAGCGTGGGTCCTCAGAGCCTTGCTACCCGCGAACAGCTGAACTTTCGTTGTATGGTGTCTCCTATCCAGTAAAACCTCACCACCAACAGCTCGCGTAAACTCCGATAAATAATCAGCTCGTTCCCCAGTCTTTAAACGCATACGAGCAGGGGGGAAAACAGCAGATGGTCCATCAGAGACTTTCTTCGCGGATGCATCGAGGGCATATATACTATCTTCACCCGAACTCACTTTCAAACGTGAGCTAGTACCCAATGTGACAATAGAGGGTTCCTCGGGCTCACTCCGTTTTTCTACTATTTTTCTCAAGCCCGGTGATCTCGGAAACCGTCCATTTCTACTCGGCGTTTCCAGATTCAAGACTTCATCTATTTTAACGGACGTACCTCCAACTCGTACTGGCGGGGTTCGTCTGGTGCGGGGAGCACTGGGTGTACCCTTGCCTGGGTAACACCACACTCGATTATACTTCCTCGCTCTTTTTCCGACAACTCCCCGTGCGCTCTTCACTTGGGCGGGGGTCGACAACAACTTCGGGTGATCAGCCGAAGGGGGCGCGCTCAACTCCCCTACAGGAGTAGACATTGACTTGGGTTCAGTTTGACTACTATCTGTTACACTCGGCTCTTCTATGCCGCTTCGAACTTGCATTTTAACCGGGGGCCTATTCCGACTATGGATGCAGCTCGGACGGTCAGATCTCGTCGTTCTACTACTAGTGACGGGACGTGTGCAAAGCGGTGATACTTGGCCGACGCGCAACGGTGATCCGGGGTAATTACTTCCATCACGTCCTGGAAGGCGACAACTTTGCTCACTGCTCTTACCGTTCTTAGACAGGTGATTTCCTGTCTCTTGGTCCTGATCCACAGCGTGCAATGTAGATTCGACCGAACTTTCTTGGCGTGTCACCTCGGGTAGGCTCTCACCAGTTACTGTACTCACACCGATTCCACCTGCAATGCGGGGCAAAGGGAGAGGCGGCCGCAATGCTGCCGGGAAGGGGGCCAACCTACCGTCGAAATTTCATGGGTTGCGATTATTTCGGATTGAACGTGCTCGTGCCCACTGGCAAAGTCTATCCTGCCATCTGCGCCAACGTCGTTCCGCCTCTTCTGGCGTACCTTCGCCTACAGCAGGATGAATCATTCCAGAAAGGTTGAGAAATTTCGCGGGACACTCTCGCGCAAAATGGTTTTCTTCTCGGCAGTTGAGGCAGAGGTTCCCATATGATCTGCGGGCAGCATCCCTCTCCTCACGAGAATTAAAAGAAACGTAAAATGGTGGGTCTTTATTATTTTTTCCAAATCCTCCCTTTTCTCTCATAATCGCGTAAACCTTACAGAACTCTTCCTCCTCGTCCTCATACGGATCGACTGTGACTGCCATGACTCCCCCAAACTGTCTACTGCGAAAAGCCTGATTATAAACTTTCGACCGAGTGGCCATACCACCACCAACCAGACGGACCGACGCGGTCGCTCTTGTTTGATTGAGTGCTAAATCGTCCAAGGACAACATGAGCTCATCTACGTTATCAAACGGTAAAGCACGCAAATTTCTCCCTGCAAAAATCTGTGCGCTCAATCCAGCGTACTGATCGTCTACCCCCGTCTTTATGGCTATCTGCATGGTGCCATCCTCAGGCGCAACATGACCTATACACCTTACATTTTCTACAAGCAGGTGTAGTTCCGACAGATACGTACAGAACGGGGTGCCTGCGGGGACGACTAAATTTTGCAAAGCCTGCATTACTGCTGCAGGGGTTGCCTTGCTCAGGCCTCGGCACAGAGTCCGGATAACATACTGCAGGACGTCCGGTCCTGAGTGGCCCTCGTCCTGTAATCTGCCTCCTTGCTTGAAAGCCGCCGATATCATGGCTTTCAACGATGGCGCCTGTGGGGACGCAGCACGCACGGCACGCATGGTGTGGCGCTCAAGGCTTTTCTCCCAACCTCGTGTCCACAGAACAGGGTGCGGGTCATCACAAGCTAAACGCAAACTTGACGCGGCATCTCGCAAGGCAGATGTGAATTGTACCAACTCAGAAACATTATGCTCGGAAGCGAAAGGCAAAAACGGTATGGGCATGAGTACGCTAGTATCCATGCGGGCGTATGCGCGACGGATCGCGGCCTGCCGCTTGGGGCTCGGAATGTCGAGGTCTCTGATGGAAACTACGGTCGGGACGGAAGGCGGTACATCTGCTGTAGCTACCGTGGGTGCCGGGACAGCCGGTGTACTTAAACCAAGGGCAGGAGCAAAAGAGGTATTTTCAACAGAAGTCAGAGCCGGTCGTTCTATCTCGGGCAAAACCACTACGTCACCCTCATCACACCTTCGGTAGCCCTGGTGACCCTGTCGACCTCGCTGAGGCCCTTGACCATCCATCGGCTGGCCGTGGCGGTGGCCATGTGGCCTCCCCTCGAAACGGTTGCCCTGTGGCCTTCCGTGGTCCGGCGGGGGCACACGTAAATTGAACTGAACCGGCGGAGACGCGAACACGGGCGAGAGGTCCCTAGGAGGAGCAACGGGCGGAGTCTCCGTAGAAGGCGCTGCCCGCTTGGTGGACCTCGCCATGGCCCAAGCCTGGTCGTGAGAGAGGTGCGGGATCGTCTGCGTGATCACCGAATACAGCCGCAAGTCCTCCATCATTTCGGCCTCTCTCCCACTGCTAGCCGAACCCTCCACCGCGGCAGCCGCAATTCCCGCAGCCGGAGCAGAAACAGTAGCAGTAGCCGGGGCCGCAACATCAACAGCAGTCGGGGCCGGAACATCTACAGCAGCCAAACCCGGAACCGCAGAACCGGGCGCTGCAGCTGGGGAAGCAGCAGCTACAGGCGCAGCAAGGGCAGCAACAGCAGGAGCAACAGGAGCTGTCGCGGCAAAAATAGGAGCAACAGGCGCAGGCGCAGCCAAAACAGGAGCAACAACGGTAGTAGGCGCTGCTGAAGAAGGTGCAGCAGAAGCGGATGCCTCCACTACTGTCGCGGCCGCTGCAGCCGAGGCCCTCGCGGCGGACGCCGAACCAACAGCCGCCTCGGCAGCCCTCGCCGAGGAAGAGGTGATCTTCCGGATCACCGGCTTCCATTCCCTCTTCGGAAGTATCGGGCAGCCTGCCTCCTCCGCCGCCGCGCGACTGCGCTTCCGCTGGCCTCCTCCCTGAGACCGCGTTGTCTCACGGTTTCATGGGCCCCCGCCTTAGCGGCCCTGCGCGCGTTCCGTTCCACGTCGGCTAATTCGGAATTTCTGTCGGCCTGTCGTGCTAACCGGGTCCTAGCGGACGCCTCACTCCCCCGGTGATCCGCTAACCTCTTGGATTGGGCCCGCCTCTCGGCGGCCATCTGGGCCTTAAGGGCCCGCAACGCCTCTGAGTCTTGGACCTCCGCCCGGCGACGGGCAGTGCCTAGTTCCCGCAACTCCCGGCCCAACTGTGCCTCCGCGGCACGACCCCTTTCGAGTTCTGCGACCGCGGTGAGGTGCGCGGCGTCGACCTTATCCTGCTCGGCCCTCGCCTGCAGGAAGGAGGTCGTGACGGCCTCCTTCCGCGCACGGGCGTGCGCGGCTTCTGCCAACCTGACAGGCACCTGCCTCAGGCGAGGTGAGGCCAACACAGAGTAGGGGTTGGACGATGCATCTGGATATACAAGGGAGCCTGAGGGGCTCGGCGGGGAACTGTTCCGAACCGGGGACAACGGATCCACGCTGGACTGTGCGGGGGAATCTGACTCAGATAAAGATCGCGCAAATATCTCGTCTTTGGCCAACGATAGTGCAACTTTGTCAGCAACCTCCTGCTCTTCCGCTTGAAGGGTTCGCGCTAGTATTTCGTCTGACGTGAGATTATCGGCCGGCGAGGTGAGAGGCCTAGGTTCTATCGCACTGCGCTTGATGCCGGGGGGGACCGACCGGCCGGCAGGTACATCTACGGCCACTATCGCACCGTCAGCACCTGCCGCCGTGCCTACCTTATACCCTGCTGTGCGCGGCTCGACTCCTACTACGAGACACTTGTCCTCAAAGGACAGCCCCTCGAGAATGAAACGGACATTTTCTATCATGTCATCCCTGACTGAACGCACTCTACCTCTCACCCCATCATTCGGCCCAGCAGCCGCGGATGCCGTCGGGGCCGCACTCCCCAACGTCGGCGCCGGACCCTTTCCCGTCGCCCCGGGAGCTGCCTCCGGCGTCGGAGGAGCACGGCCCTTCCCCGTACCCTTTTCGGGGGCGGGGGAAACAGGCGAAGAGGCGGCCGAACCAGCTTTCACGACATCTACATACGACATGCTGATAGAGTCGGAAACAGGGGGCGGCGATAGAGCCGGGGTGGGCACAGGAATGTCATCGGGTGACGAAACGACTATGGGTGGAGCATGGCGTGCAGGGGCAGTGGTACGAGGTACACGACAAGCTGGGCTTATGTTACTCGTGCGCGAAGCACGCCTACTGCCATAAGGCGTTGCCAGGCCTCTGGCGAGCGAGAGGAGCAACGGAGGGGGCACCGGGACGGGTTGCGCAGCGGAAACGGGGGCACGCTCCACCGTCTGCAGACGACGACGAGGATCAGCAACAGGATCTATACTAACTTCCTCGCGCGTCCCTCTAGCAGGGCTACCACTCGCTCCGGTCCCGTTGGTCGGGCTACCCTCTCTAGATTCACGGCGCGCGCGCGACGTTTCAGACCTAAACGCCGCCGCTTTCACCTGTGAGCGAGTTCTCGTTGCAGGAGGGGCAGGCGACCCCCTACCCTTCCCCTCCCCTCCCTCTACACGCGACTCACCGTTGGAAGACATAGTATACGTAAACTCGACTGCCGTAAGAAGTACTCGGAACTGCCGTCGACGCCACTGTGGGGAAAAGGGCCTGTTGTACGCGGATGACGTGCGTTGTACAGTGCGCTGTCCTCTGATGAACTGATGTGTTGGTGTTCGTGGAGTAAATGCAGTAGGCGGAGATCAAGAGTATAGCTGAAAAGTCGTATTAATATCTTCTGGCAGGTGTGCAGATGTTGAGGGAAAACGATGAACAGACGAGAGGGGGCGGGGGCGACCTCTCCTCCTTGCTCGTCTCGCATTCCCAACTGCTCCGATTATATCGTTCCTACTTTATCCGTGCTCATGAGAAGAGCTGATCTACCTTCTGCTGTCTGTTGACCAACGTCTCTCCTGAGCCAAGAGGCAGAACAGGAGCAGCACTCGTACCTGTCTTTGACCCACATACCCTCTCTATCCCTCCTATGACCCAGCACTTATCCTATCAGCACTTCTCAGTATAGATTACGTAGATCTCACCTCCGTACTGCTGTTGATTGGCCTATTTCTGTGCCTATTCTCTCTTCCTAGTTCTCTCATTTCCTTTCTCCTATAGCTTATATTCAAACCAAGACAGATACGGTGAAGACTCGTTGAAGGTGCAATTCTCCAATATACGGGTCCAAATGACTACATGTACCCTTTTTGAACATCCTAATATTTTCCATTGAAACCCTTACTTCCATACTAAACTTCAATGAAACCAATACCTCCATACTAAAAGCTAGAGGAAACCAATCTCACCACAATTTGAAATTGGCTCGGAGCGAATTAGCCACAGCGTACCAGCACACACAAGCAACTACGCCGTCGCTACTGCTGCTGTACACACAACCACACCCAGCAGCAGGGGTTACAGTGGGCACGAAGCCACACCGCTGGCACTCATAGCATCCCATTTAGCAGTTTGTTGGCAGTTGGACGTTTGTTTCAAGACTATCTCTCGCGGGACCAATGAGACACTCTCAGCAAGCAGCCAGCAGCACAGCAGTACGAGTACGTATCACTAGCAGCTGGTACAGCGCAGCAGGCTAGTTGGTCGTGTTAAGGAGCTGTGACCAACGCAGTTAACGCAGTACCAGGTATTGTGTAGCCCTGCTGCAGCAGTTATAAGTACCCGCAGTGAAAAAAGCAGACCAAGACTTGGAGAAACAAAAACATTTCGAGGTCATTATTATACTGAATTTAGTGTTGAACGCACGCATTTTTTCATAAAAGCAGACAAGACCTGAGAAGGAAAATAAGGGCGACTCCTAACGAACAAAAAAAATCACGATTCGTGAGATTTTTGTCGTGAATCGTGATTTTTTTGTCGTGAATCACGACAAAAAAAATCACGATTCATGACGCCAATATTTTTAGCTTTTCCCTGTAAAAAAAACAAAATCACGATTCGTGACATTTGTCGTGTCTCAAAACACGCCTGATCAAGGCACTACGCAACCCACGTGCACCAACGGTATCCGATGGTCGGCATAGGGGCATGGCAGACTCTGCTTCGTACGCCGCTTGTGGACTACGGGCGGCTACCCAAAGACACCGCTGGGCGCGGGCTAACGAGGAGGTTGTGGCCTCGAAATTTCCAGGAGGAGGAGCCACTGCTGGAAGACAAACGCGAAAATGACCTGGGGATGTCACTGGCCAGGCCGGGCCGACGGCCTGCGAGATGGAATCTCGCGAAACGAGCTTGGCCGACGGCCGGCGAAGTTGGAATCTCGTAGGCTGGGTCAGGCTTCGGCCCGCAATTCGAATATGTCACGGGCTGGGCCAGGTGCGGACGGCCCAGCCCGGCCTGGCCGTGCCCTACTCTCGAGAGTTTGCTCCACACTCCACACACCCAAAAAACGTTGGGTTTGAAATATCAGAACTTGAACAATTTGAATTTGAAAATATCACGAAACGCGACGTTTTTCGGCACTGAAATGTCACGGATCGTGATCTTTTGGCATGCCTAAAAGTCACGAATCGTGATTTCTTTTCGGTTCGTTAGGAACGGCCCTAAGCATTTCGAGGTCATTACTAGTAATTGGTGGTAATGAGGCGCGACCTCAGCAATACCTGCAGTAGTCATATCTGCGATGCATCATGCAAAACATTTGTCCTGAACCAACACGAACGAACATCTACTGCTCTGCTGCTGTACCTACTACCTATACGCCGTCGTCGGTGAATCTCATAACCGTAAATATTCTTGGCATCATATCCTGCTCTTGAAAAACACAGACAGCACAGCAGTACGGACACACCTGTAACAAATACCAGGTACTGGATTTTGTCGTGTATCCTGGTATTTCCACCTCGAAATCCGGCATAATAATTTGAAGATGAAAAATATGTACTTTTTTTTTTTTTTTTTTTTTTTTCTTCATCACTTCTACTTTCCAGCCCGCTCGTAGGAGGTTTTACCCTCGACGATCTTCTGGACAAGCCGTGGTCACAGGTGTCTTCCCTTCTCCCCCCCGGTAGTACTGCTGTGTGACCACAGAAGTTATTGCTTGTATTCGTATCGGATCTCTCAGGAATTCAGGAATCGGCAAAGAACACTGACTGGTTGTGCTGGATGTCGACGGGTGGAAAGAACAAGACGACAAATAGACAAACACCTGATACATATTTTTGCTTTTTCTGTTTTTCCAACAGCAAGTGTTTTCTGGTTGAAATTCGGCATAATTAATTTGAACACGAAAAATGTGCATCTGAAAATATTTGTCCAACAGAAGGCGCTTCTTTCTCGTAGCAGGTGCCACCACTACTTGCTTGTACTGATGTACGACATCTACATACAGCAGCAGTGTTTCTCCAGCAACAAAAACAGCAGCAGCAGCAGTAGCAGTGGGACGCACGAGGCCAGGGTCAGCGTCGCTGTACGCTCGGCGGCTCGTCTTGTCAATCTAACCCTTGAACCCTTTGTACACATCTACAGCAGCAGCAGCAGTGTTTCTCCAGCAACAAAACAGCAGCAGCAGTAGCAGTAGGACACACGACGCCAGGGTCAGCGTCGCTGTACGCTCGGCTTGTCAATCTCACCCCTTGAACCCTTCTTTGTACACGTAGTCGATTTAGTCCTGTGTTGGTTTTGAACTCGAAATTCGGCTTAATAATTTCAAGACGAAAAATTTGCACTCGACGTGCTCTGTCCAAGAGAGAACTTCTCGTAGCAGGTAGCAGGTGCCACCGCTACTACTGATGATGTACGACATCTACAGCAGAGCTTCTCCAGCAGCAAAACAGCAGCAGCCGTAGGACACACGAGGCCAGGTCAGCGTCGCTGTACGCTCGGCTTGTGTGTGAACCCTTCGTACATGTGTTTCCTGGTCCCGAACTCATAATTGAGACGAAAAATCTACAATCTGACGTGTGTCCAGCAGAGCTTCTTCTAGCAGTGCCACCACTATGCTACTACTGCTGTACAACAACTATTATACAGCAGATACTCTCCTGCTTCTCAGTCCCCTCATCAGCAGGAGGGTGGGTCTGCAGCATGTCTCGGGGACATGGCCCGAACGCTCGTTGCTGTGGACAGGCACAGTGTGCCTACCTACGAGTACTCGTAGAGCTAGCTGGGTTTCAAAATATAATGTGTTGTTGGTTGTGTGTTTTTTTCAACTTGGCCCAGCACCAACATGTGCCTACACACGTTGCCACACCTAGCTCGAGCTACTGTGAACGACTTACCACCGCACCAGCACCAGGAGGTCTCTTTTGTGTGTGCGCGTCCACAGAGCCCGCCGGGACTGGAATTGGTGCGGTGTGCGTCGAGGGCGGTGGTCAAACGTTGCCCAAAAAAATGTTGAATCACACACACACACCCACACACACCCACACACACGCACACACACACACACAGAAAAACTCAAAACAAGGCACCCCACGCTCGTATCCGAGCCGCTATGAAGAGGCTTTTTTTTTCTTGGAAAATTCCAAGAAAAAAAAGGCTCGCCCGCTTTTTGCGCGCTTCGCGCGCCTCATTATTATACTGAATTTAGTGTTAAACGCACGCATTGTCAAACAAGAAGTATACCCGGTCTGTTACATCTATCATATGTACGAGTATCTACAACCGGCGTAAAAGTGCCCGCTCAGGCGAACTTAGTGATACGTACTCGTACTGCTGTGCTGCTGGCTGCTGCTTGCTGAGGAGTGTCTCATTGGTCCCGCGAGAGATAGTCTTGAAACAAACGTCCAACTGCCAACAAACTGCTAAATGGAATGCTATGAGTGCCAGCGGTGTGGCTGCGTGCCCACTGTAGCCTCTGCTGCTGGGTGTTGTGTGTACAGCAGCAGTGGTGACGGCGTAGTTGCTTGTGTGTGCTGGTTCGCTGTGGTGCTTGTGTGTGCTAATTCGCTCCGCACCAACTTCAAATTGTGTGGGGTTTCCCCTGTGAAGCACGACTTTTTTTTTGCGGGCAGGTTCTCAAAGTTCGCCTGCGCGGGCACTTTTACGCCGGTTGTGATTTCTTCTACCCCTGCCCCAAGCACTGCTGTTGTTGCATTGCCAGCTCATGTGGTTGTTGTTCTGATGGGTGTGCTTGCGCTGTGCTACTGGTAACAATGTTTTCGTCAGATTGAGTGTCTACCATTTGATTGAGTGTGAGCTTTTTAATAGGAGAAAGTGAAATTCGTGTATTTAAATAATTTTTTGAAACGCAGTTACTCTGAATAGAATAAAGCGGAGTAACACTTTGCACTTTGCTTTCGAAGTTGTATTATATTAATGCGCAACCCTCCGCCCGGAAAGGGGAGTTGGAGAAGGGGTGACCCCCCCGGGGCTGCCCCAACGGCAACCCCGCGCTAACATCCGTATACTCGAGTCAACTCCCAACCCAACTGGCGACACAGAACTCTCGACGCCAGGCTACCAAGCCGCTATAAAAAAAGCTGTTTCTGACAAATAACTCGAGAAACCACACCAAGTACAAGATAACCTCACACGTGAGAAAATCGACACGCACTTGTACCAAACATACACAAAGAACACAAGTACATTTAAATTCACAATGCACTTCAATGTTAATATACGGATAACCCCCTTCTCCGATACTTTCAGATTGCGCGCAAAATCCGAGCCGATGCAACACCACGTCAACGCCACGTTTACTTTTATTAGTATGATATAAAGAAACCCCACTTGCATCGAACAATCCCAAACGCCAAAGAAGGCGGCTAGCCCACGCCGCCACTCGCGCAATCTACGACACCCGGTCGCACCATCAGCGAAATTACCGGGTACGTATAACATACAGCAACAAACGCAAACGTTACTGCGACTATTGAACTCCCCACCACTGACTCCCTCAAAAGCACGGGCGGGTGCGTGGGAACTCAAACTAGTCTCACACCTTGGACCTGTAGCTCTGCCTCCGCTTCACTGCGCTGATACGTGTAGGTTGCGTCTACGTACCAGACAAGGTGTGTTTACCAAGGGCTACGATTCATGCTACCATGAATCACCGCAGTCATCTGATTGGCTTGAACTTCTTACGTACGTACAAAACTCACATTCTCTCATTCTTCCGAGAATATTCTGCTTTGCACTTTGCTTTCGAAGTTGTATTATATTAATGCGCAAACCCCCCGCCCGGAAAGGGGGGTTGGAGAAGGAGTGACCCCCCCGGGGCTGCCCCAACGGCAACCCCGCGCTAACATCCGTATACTCGAGTCAACTCCCAACCCAACTGGCGACACAGAACTCTCGACGCCAGCCTCCATCACGCATGGGAGTTGACCCTATTTACTGATGTATTCTTACGACCCCTTCCCCCTCCCACTTGCAATCTCGTAAGGAACGCATGTGATAACACACTTCACCATTATTTACTTCTGCCTATTCACCTCTAAGAGTGAAGTAACTCGCCCCCACTCAGTGCCCTGGCCCGGCTGGATCCCACCGCTCATCCCTTCCTGGGTCATAACGTCCGCTACCCAACTGGCATCCTTTCCGTGACTGCGAACATACGCCTCGTACGCATCGGACGCCCATCGGCCCTCACGCTGCAACACCTTAGGTGGACCAACCCGCTCCCGCCCAGGTCCGGCGGGATCCCATTGTCACGACCCTCCTAGGCCACTCCGTTTGCTATCACACGCTTCCCCGGATAAACGGCACACGAAACACGGACGGGGAGCCAAAGAGTGACACCTGCTTCGCTGAAACAGGCGTACGCACTGCGATAGCACACGGTCCAACTTGTGGCGCACGCCTCCCCGGATGAACGGCACACGAAACACGGACGGGGAGCCAAAGAGTGACACCTGCTTCGCTGAAACAGACGTACGCACTGCGATAGTACACGGTCCAACTTGTGGCACACGCTTCCCCGGATGAACGGCACACGATATACGGGCGGGGAGCCAAAGAGTGACACCTGCTTCGCTGAAACCGACGTACGCACTGCGATAGCACACAGTCCAACTTGTGGCACACGCTTCCCCGGATGAACGACAAACACACACGAAACATGGGCGCGTAGCGCTGGAGCAAATGCACATGCTGCATCATCACACTGTCCAACTTGTGACACATGCTTCCCCAGATGAACGGCACACGAAACACGGACGGGGAGCCAAAGAGTGACACCTGCTTCGCTGAAACCGACGTACGCACTGCGATAGCACACAGTCCAACTTGTGGCACACGCTTCCCCGGATGAACGACAAACACACACACGAAACATGGGCGCGTAGCGCTGGAGCAAATGCACATGCTGCATCATCACACTGTCCAACTTGTGACACATGCTTCCCCAGATGAACGGCACACGAAACACGGACGGGGAGCCAAAGAGTGACACCTGCTTCGCTGAAACAGACGTACGCACTGCAATAGCACCACGAAAGATGGACAAGGAAATCAACAAGATACGACACCTGCTTCGCTGAAGCAGGCGCACACACTGCGACAGCACACCGTCCCCCTGTCGACTGGTGATATGCACGAGAAAGCCGACGAGTCGCGACACCTGTAGTGCTGAAGCAGACGCACATGCTGCAATAGCACACAGTCCAACTTGTGGCACATGCTTCTCCGGATGAACGGCACACGAGACACGGACACGGGAGTCAAGGAGTTGCGACACCTGCTTCGCTGAAACGGACGCGCGCACTACGATAGCACATGGTCCAACTTGTGGCACATGCTCCCCCGAATGAACCGCACACGAAACATGGACGAGGAAGTCAACAAGATGCCACCTGTTTCGCTGAAGCAGGCGCACACACTGCGACAGCACCCCCGACCCCCCTGTGGACGGGTGCTACGCAGGCGAAGAAACGAGAACCGACGAAATCCGCTTCGGCGGCGATACGCGGTGTACCCACGGAGGTCACGAACCCGCTCGTGAAAACTTCTCCCGGATTAACGGCTAACGTAATATGCATGAGGAAGCCGACACGACCCCCCCGATTCGCGACCAGCAACTTGTACCACCATAGGTAGTTAAGCTACAGTGGAGCAACCGGTACCAGTTAGACCCCAATCCACGTATTATTGTAGCGAAGGACAATAAAGTACCAGTTACCACCGCTACCAGCTACACAGCCTGTATGCTCTGATAATCTCATACCACCAAGAAACAATCAGAGCACCAATAGCTCAGAGTACGCTCTACCAGAATACTGCAGAGGCCCCAGTTTCGGTAAACCGCTATCCCATACATTGGTAGTATACCCCGGTATGAGCATTTGACAAAGCGTACATACAACCGCTGCTGCACTAACACTGCTGTATACGCATGGCTGTACCAGTCATACTCACATAACCTTTTCTCGAGTTTGGTACCACCGATAAAAGTCTCGCATGAGGTATGATATTTCGCATTAATATTATTAATAAAAGTACGAGCACCTGAACGTACGACCACTGCTGCACAAACCCTGCTGCTGTATCCGCACTTCTGCTGAACCCGTCATATTTACTATTAATAATCGTGCCTTTCCTCGAGTTTGGTACCAAGCAAAAGTACGAGGGGATGCGTTTGGTATAATATTCCCGCAAGCACACACTACCGGTCCATCACTGCTGTACGCATGTGTTTGCAAGTTGCGAACATAATGATACCACCGAGGGCGCAACATCCCGGGTAACGTCACACTGCTGTGCTACAGCAGTACACATCCCCTGTAACGTCTCACTGTGCTACGACATACCAGAGGTACCGATCTTGCCGATTCGCTCCTGTGCTGGCTTGTCCGGCCACGCTTGCCATGCCCTCCGACATAGTCCCCAAGGTCTTCCGTCCACACTCCCAGCTAACACCTCTTGTACACTCACAAGACACCACGAACGAGTCTCTCCAAGGAAGGTCCCTCGATCAAGAAAAAAAATAAAAATAAAAATGTCTGGCTGGCGAAAACCCTGCCTGCTCAGCGTTTAAACAGATCAGATCGAACGCTCAACACAGAGCCCTGTTCGAACTCAAACTAGTCTTACACCTTGGACCTGTAGCTCTGCCTCCGCTTCACTGCGCTGATACGTGTAGGTTGCGGCTACGTACCAGACAAGGTGTGTTTACCAAGGGCTACGATTCATGCTACCAGGAATCACCGCAGTCATCTGATTGGCTTGAACTTCTTACGCACGTACCAAACTCACATTCTCTCAGGGTGTGTCTAAACAGAATCGAAATCGAAAATCGAAAATCGAAATGATAATAAACAAGGCGCTGATTGGTCCCTGGTCCAAACATGTTCCCCTTCGTTTTTTAGGTTCCGAAAAAATGAACGATTTACAACATCATATCAATATCCCTTGTTCGGGTTATATAGTATCAGTGCGCAGAATGATGATTAGTTAAAATTGTCCTGTTGACCCGGGCAGCATCCAGGGGAGCCGCTGGCCTATATCTTTGACAAGGAATCACATATAGAATACGGGCGCTCGGTTTATCACAATAATTGTAAAATTAGGTAAAAATGGAATATAGACGAGGCGTATTACGCAGCTTGCAAAGTTGAGTATCAACTATTTAATCAGTCGAACTCACACCTGACGTATTTCAAAATTTATAAAACCCAATGCCAAAATCATAAAGTTGACGGCTGGGAATCGAAAAGGAAATCGAAAGCACGAACAGCAACAATTCAGCTCGTCCTACTGGTCAGCGCAGCCACGTCAAAATATCACATCAGGACCGCCGTACACAGCATCCAACCCACAGCTAGCACGGCAACATAGCCGCATAGACCCCCCGTGAACAGCCAGCAGGCGAACCACAACACCAGCCCCGACGTTCTCGGGCCTTTGTTTCCCGGTGTTCGAGCCAGAGCGAGCATAGTTTGAGGAAAATTCAGGATGATACCCTCGAGAACGAGGTCGGAAGTTCGTTCTCAGTATAATTTCAAGTTTGATCTCGGGGCGTCAACGTTGGACGCGCCACCACCTCCATGGGAGGCCCAACGACCTCCCGGAATCGAATTGCCGTCGCATTTGCCTGCTTGTGTGGTGGGTCTGTGTTACCGAGCGCTAGATTGCCGGCATGTGTGCACAGATGCGAACGGCCTAGTAGGTTGTGCTCTCCGTTGCTTTTTGCCTGGACTTCTATTTTCACTTTTCGATTCTGTTTAGATACATCGGCATATTTTTATCGAAATCGAAATGAATTCGATTTTCGATTGAGCTTTTCGATTCTGTTTAGACACACCCTCATTCTTCCGAGAATATTCTGCTCTTCGCACACGTATCATTTAGTTGATCGTATAAAAGAGAATATCATACCACACATATCGCAAAATACATACGATGAATGTAGAGGTGTACCTGTGGTAGTATTGTTGCAGGTAGAAATTACCGCCACCACGTATCACGTATATAGATACAACTATAATTACGATTTTTGAGGTCGTTGTCACTTGCTAGCTCTTGGCAGACAGACCGACTGATAGACAGCTCTTTGCGAACAGCCCTTCTTCTTTGAAACAGCCGAACAGCCAAACAGCCAAACAACCTTTCTTCTTTCTTCTTCGCAAACTGCAACCAATAGACAGCTCTTCGCACAACGCCTAGAAGAGGCGTCTCGCCTTCGACGAACGGCATCTAGATGCAGCTGTAGGCGGCCAAGCTGCTTGCTGCTGTCTGCTGGTGCTGCAACCCCCCCTCTCTCTTCTCCACGCCCCCTAAGCTCACCTCCCCCTCGTCGAGAGGCGCGTGGTCCTCGCCCTCTGGCAAGAGAGCGGCAACGACAAAGACCGACCTGGTGCCGACTGTTGTTTGCGACCGGTGCACGGACCAGCACTTACTTACTTGCCCAAGAACTCCGCGCCTGGTGGCAAAAACGTGGCCTTCGCCACCTGCGAGGATCTAATGTGCGATGGTGGCGGGATCATCCTGTATTGGGCAACCAACTGCGAGTTATGTGCTCGCCCGATCAAGGAAGGGACTGTCTCGTACCCCCTCGAGACTGCTGACAGTGGTGAGTGTCTTGGGTCTATTGTTGAATGCTGTATGTTGCCAGTACGTTTTTTTGGGGTTTTCAATTGCCTTTTTGCATACAAACCTACCTCAAAGCGTTTAATATTTTTTGGACTCATCCATGCTCGTTCTTTCCCCTGCGTGCGTTGCGTCGGTTCCTCTTACACAGTGCACGCGAACGCGCACATGCACAACTGTTTGCGGGACGTGAACAAAGGAACGGAGGATTCAGCTGTCGCCGTCACCGCACCGAACGATGTGAGTGCTGCTGCTACTGTGGTGCATTTTCGGTGCACACGATTTCTGTGTGTACATGTTTTGGTGACCCTACGTACCCCCTTTGCTCGTTTTCGGCTGCTGCTGCTGCTGCTGCTGCGGTCAGCGCCACGCCATGAGTGCTGCTGCTGTGCACCTGCTGCTCCTGTGCACTTGCTGCTGCTGTGCACTAGCTGCTGCTGTAGTGCTGCTGCGTTGTTGCCGTGCATCATGCTGGAAGTGTACATATTTTCGGATCGTCAATAAAATTCCGTAGGTTTCGCGATGGCGGCAAACTAGGGTACATCATGCTTTTTTTCTTCCATATTTTCATATTGTTGCTATGCTGCTGCTGCTGCTGCTGCTGCCAACGCTGCTGCTGCCAACGCTGCGACGATTCATTGCAGCTTCTGCTGCTGCTAATGCTGTACCAGGTAGCTACTTCTGCTGCTGCTAATGCTGCCGCAATATCCACTGACTGCTGAATGTTCGTATGTACTCGGATTATTGTTTTTATTGGTCGTTTTTGTACCCAAATTGTTCTTTTGATACGTGAAAAATATTTTTGTCGTTTTGCTCCTGCATTTTGCGTACGTACTGCTTTTTCTCGTTTTTTGGCTTGATTTTTTTTCCTATCGTTGCTACGTTGCTATGCTGCTGCTTGCTGCTGCTGTGGTGCTACTGCGTGGTTGCCGTACATCATGCTGCACTTGTGTGTGTACATATTTCTGTGTCGTCACTGAATTTCCGTAGGTTTTGCGATCGCGGCATACCAGGGTACATAGTTTTCTTCTTCCGTATTTTCATATCGTTGCTATGTTGCTGCTGCCAACGCGGATTATTGTTTTTGTTGGCCATTTTTGTACCCAAATGTTTTTTTTTATACGTAAAAAAAATATTTTGGTCGTTTTGCTCCTGCATTTTGCGTACGAACTACTTTTTCTCGTATTTTAGCTTGGTTCTTTTCGTATTGTTACTTCGTATGCTGCTGCTGCGTTGTTGCCGTACAGCATGCGGGGTTGGGTCTATCTTTAGTGAGGTACCAAAAATACTTTTCGGACGGACTCGGGGTACATACTTTTTTTCTTCCTTCTATTCATATCGTTGCTATGCTGCTGCTGCTGCCAACGCTGTGGCGATCCGTTGCTGCTTCTGCTGCTGCTGCTGCTGCTGCTGTTATTAATAGTGGTGCCGCAATATTCACTGAATTGAATGTTCGTATGTACTCGGATAATTGTGTTTCTTGGTCGTTTTGTCGTTTTGTGGCGCTGCTGCGTTGTTCCCGTACACATCATGCTGGACATGATTTGTGTGCCTATTACACTTGTGCGTGTGTACATATTTCTCTATCGTCAACGATTTTTTTTGTGGTGTTGCTGCGTTGTTGCCGTACATCATGCTGGACGTGATTTGTGTGTGTATTACACTCGTGTGTGTGTACATATTTCTGTATCGTCAATAATTACCGTACGTTTTGCGATTGCGGCAGACCAGGGTGCATAGTTTTTTTTTCTTCCTTATTTTCACATCGTTGCTATGCTGCTGCTGCAGCCAACGTTGCGGCGATCCGTTGCTGCTGCTGCTGCTGCTGCTGCTGCTAATGCTAATAATAATGCTGCCGCAATATTCACTGGATGTTCGCATGTACTCGGATTATTGTTTTTCTTGATCGTTTTTGTACCTAAATGGTCGTTTGAGTACCTGGAAAAAATATTTTGGTCATTTTGCAGCTGCATTTTGCGTACGTACTGCTTTTTCTCGTTTTGGGCTTCGTTCTTTCCATATCGCTGCTACGCTGCTGTGGTGCTACTGCTGCGTTGTACATCATGTTGGTCATTTGTGTGTACATATTTTTGTTTCGCCAATGAAATTCCGTAGTTTTTGCGGTCGCGGCATACCAGGGTACATACTTTGTTTCCTCTTTTTTTATCATATATTTGCTATGCCGCTACTGCTGCCAACGCTGCGGCGATCCATTGCTGCTTCTGCTGCTGCTAATGTTGCTAATGCTGCCGCAACCACTGCTCGAAGCCGTTGCTACTGCTGCTGCTGCTGCTGCTGCGGCTGATACTGCTAATGCTGGCTCAATATCCACTGATTGTTCTTATGTATTCGGATTACTGTTTTTCTTGGTCGTTTTTGCACCCAAATGGTCGTTTTGGTACGTTAAAAAAATATTTTGGCCGTTTTCCTGCTGCGTTTTTACGCATGTACTTGCTGCTTCTGCTGCTGCTGCTGCTGCCGTCGTATAGCAAGCGATTACGTACTGCTGTTGTGCCGCTGTAGAGCAGTACAAATAATGAACTCTGCCCCCCTTCCCCCTCCCCCGCCATTCCCTGCATGCCACTCCCGCCCCGCGCACCCTGTTTACTTCGACCAGGTCGGTGGCAAGTGCTACAACTGCCGCCTGACGGACTCCACCATCAAAGACGGAGACATCATCATCAAGCGCAAAAAGACTCCCTTCCATTTCGCCTGCTCCAGGGCTTCGCGGAATTCCGAAGCAGTACGCCAAGCAGATTGTCTCCATCCAGGACGAATGAGAGGCAACAAATTGTTCCCACATTTCCCAAAATCACGATTATTTCTCCCTACACATACCCAACGGGTTCAACAGCGGACATATCCACATTCTGGGCCTCCCGGCTCGTTACTACAGCAGCCTGGAAGACTATTTACGTATCATGTCTCATCCAAACTCCTATGCTGGCTAAATCGAAATCGCGGCCGCCCAGCAACTATACAACATTTCCATAACCGTTGTCGTCGCCGGCACTGCTGCTTTCCCCTCTGTCCCGAACCTTCCTTGAAACAACAGCATGTATGTTGTATATCATCCACATGCCATTCACTACTCCACTCTCTCCCCGCACTGATGAAAGATGTTATCCTTATTGTTAGACGAATGTCATTCTTACTCTTGCGTCACCCGATCTTACGTTTCACATTACATTCACAAATAAACGCGATTATTACATCCTTCACCATTTCTTACACCAATACATTTAGTTTGGTTGGCTTTGGGTATTGCCCCAATTGCAATATAACTGCAATTGGCGTCATAACATTTAGTTTGGTTGGCTTTGGGCTATTAGCCCAATTGCAATATAACTGCAATTGGCGTCAAAGCCCAAAGCCAACCAAAACTGCAGTTGGCGTCATAGCCCAAAGCCAACCAACCTAAATGTATTTGTACAAGAAACGACGGAATACCCACTCCGAAGGAAAGCCTTGTAGCCTACTACTACTACTACTACTACTACTACTATGTATGTAGTTTGTGACCACAGAACGTGTCTCTCTAGGCAGTAGGATCAGAGAACCAGCACGGACAGGGGGTGTGCTGGATGTCGACGTGTAGAGCGAACAGAACACACACCACACGCACACACTACCATCTATCATCGGGAATTACAATATCAATATTAAAAGTACAAAAATAGTGCCGGCAAAATCGCTTGCTACAGGTTTGCTACAAAAAATGGTACCAGGTATGTATGGTGGTGGCGGTTTCGTGCTCCTGTTCCTGCTGATGGTATAGTACCGTTTTTTTTTTTGCTGCCACAAAGTGGTGGAGGTGTTGTGTGTGGTGGTTGTAAATGTATTTACTATTATTTTGCTTGCCATCCGACAATGTGCAGCATGAGCTTTTCCACGTTAATCACTCAAAACATTTCCGAATGTATATTATGTGTATTGGTTTACCTCGTACCATGCATGGAAATACGTACCTGGTGTGTGTTTTCGTTTAAAAAATAAAATATAACGTCAGCTGTGAGTGCAGCCTATGAAGACGTGTTTTTTTTTTTTATACAATCAGCAGCAAAAAGCAGAAACGCCAGACTCCTTATCCCCTCTGTCGTCTCTCCCCGCTATGGTACCGTCCCCCGCTACGGATGGGGCCGGTCCTGTCCTATGGGTTGCTGTGGATTACTCGACATGCTTCTCGTCGCGACTGTCTGTCGCGCCGCATTCCGTGTGCAAAATACGCTGTGGCTATCCTTTACCCTCTCGCTATGGTTACCGTTACTCGTGGCCCTCATCGCCTCGATGGCCGCTTCTCGCCGCTACTACTACGTCATTCGATTGTTCGAATGCCCCCCTTGAACCCCCCGGTATCGTGCCCGTTTCCCGCCGCTACGCTAAACGCTCTCCCCCCCCCCGCCGCTACGCTGGCCGCCAGTCGCCCGGCCGTCCCCCCGCCCTTGCCTCCGACACCATCGTAGAATACTCCCGTCGACTAGCGGTTCTCCCGGCAAGCAGGCCAGCCGGAGACATAGTAAATTCCAGTAAAGCACCGTAAAGACCATAAGTAATAATACTCGTAAAATACCATAGTACACGGGGGAATACAATACAGTCCTACCCGTGTCGATCGCCGGTCCCGGCGGGCAGGCCCGCCGGAGACATAGTAAGTTACAGTAAAATACCGTAAAGACCGTGAATAAAATACTCGTAAAATACCATAGTACACGGTACACGGGGAAGTAAAATACAGTCCTACCCGTGTCGATCGCCGGTCCCGGCGGGCAGGCCAGCCGGGGGCATAGTAAGTTACAGTAAAATATCGTAAAGACCGTGAATAGAATACTCGTAAAATACCATAGTACACGGGGAATAAAATACAGTCCTACCCGTGTCGATCGCCGGTACCGTCCCTATGCGCCCACGTCTCGCCGCCCCCCCCCCACCCCCAACCGCGGCCGTCCTACACCACCGGCCCTAATGGGTTGATGCAGGCGGCCTGCCGGTGGCCCGCTAGTTTGCAGTTAAGGCAAACCTGCCACGCGCACGTCAAGTGGGAGTGAAAGGGGTCGCGCCCCCCGCCGCGGCAGTTCCGGCAGATCTCCCCCAGCTGAGGATTTCCCGGCGAATTCCGCTGTTGGGTCTGCGCCGCCTGATGTTGAGCCGCCCGCTTCGCGCGGATTGCTGCGATGTCTGTAGGCGAGAGCTGCGCTGCTCCCATCCCCCCGTTCCCGCCCCCCGGCCCCCCTCGTCCACGGCCGGACCCGGTGCGTGTCAACTGTGGTCCGTAGTGGCCCGGGCCGCCCCTGCGCTACCCTGGGGGACCCTCCGAGGTCCTGCGGCCTGTGCGGGGGGGTACGGCGCCGTGAAGCCGTTTCCCTGGCGCGCACCGACGGCCGCCTGCGAGGCCTGCTTGCGCCGCCCCCCCCCCCCCGTCGGCCCCCCCAGGCCTCCGAGTCCGGTCGCGCCGGGGTGTCCGAACCGAGGGGCGACGGAGCCCCCATACCCTACCTCGGACGGATGGGTGAAGTAGTTCTTGGTGAGGGCATGGACCTTACGCAGCTCCGCGCAGTCCGCCTCATGTAGCTCTTGAGACACCCCTTGCACGGAGGGAAGCATCTTGGAGAATACGCCGAGAACGATCCGCGGGTTGCCGCACGCCACCACCATGCGTCCCCCGCGCGCAATAGTGTCGCTGAGGACCTTTCTCGCGTCGAGGAGATTAAAGTCCGTCGCCATTTTCATCGCCGTCTGCAGAGGCGGCACTAGGTCGTACCAGGTGAACATCGCGTCCACGTCCCGCATCACTTCGAGTGCCGGGTCGAGTTTCAGGCGCAACTGCCGCCGTCGGTACGCCGGTCGTAATAAGCGGGGAGGGGGGGGGGGGGGGGGGGGGACCGGTGCTTCGTGTCAGCATGATTTCGTTCGTCGATGCCTCGTGCGTAGGCGTAATCGGGGTTGAACCGTGAGGCCGCGGGGTGCGAGCTCGCCTTGCGTGGTAGGTTCGTGTCAGCATGATTTCGTTCGTCGACGTCTCGTGCGTATTGGTCAGCCGGGTTGAACCGTGGGACCGCAGTGTACGTAATAACCTTGCATGGTTGGGGATTAAACCCTGCTCACTCGTGCGGGCCGAAATGTCACCTTGTGCTCGAACGTGTCGGGGATTTCACCCTGTTTTCGTAATCGGGGTTGTGACCCAGGACTCGCCGAGTATGTGCGTTGGGATGGACTGCCGATGAACACCTCAGCATGCCCCGGTGCCCCCTCCCTACTGGCTACTCTTATGAGCAAAGAGTACATATGGGGCTACGGTACACACGCAAGCCTATGTGTTTCCCTATTTTTAATCCTATTTAGTCTCCCGTGATCGTCGCGGTCCGGGGATTTAACCCGTCGTATTCGACCGCGTTCGTCGGGGATTCAACCCTGTTTACTTGCTGTGGCCGTTTTGCCAGCCAGCCGTCGCTCGTGTGTCCCTTCGGGGTTTAAACCCTGCCGGCGCGCCCGGGCCGTCGCGCCCGGCCGCCGCTAATTGAGTGGTTGGGGTCATACTCTCAAGGACTATATGTATCTGCGTCGTGGTAGGCACTGATCGGCCGTTAATATCGATGACCATACGATTTAGTAATGTATATACCCGTACGTACCGTGGGAAAGTGAGTACGCGGAGGCGGACGCGGTACAATGCACGCGGGATTATTCATAGCGGGGTGTATTGTCGGACGGTCGGAACTGCTGCACGTACGTACCCGACCCCGCGCTACGACAGCCGTGATACAGCAGTCCCCGCTTTCGCACTAGGGTAAAACAAATACCAGAACGCGCGGTCCGGGGATTCGACCCGTTGTCTTCGGCTGCGTTGGTCGGGGATTAAACCCTGTTTGCTTGCTGTAGCCGTAGTGCCAACCGGCCGTCGCTCGTTCGTCCCTTCGGGGGTTAGACCCGACGGGCGCGCCCGGGCCGTCGCGCCCGGCCGCCGCTAACGGAGTGAGTGGGGTTGTACTCTCGAGGTCGACGTGTATATGCTTCGGGGGCCCTGATCGGCTATATATATGCGTATACCCAAAGGTACCGTGGGTAGGCGCGTACGCGGGGCGAGCGCGACACAGTGCTCGCGGGATTATTTCAGGACAAGGTGTATAGTCGGACGGTCAGGGCTGCTGTACGTACGTATCCGGTCCTGCGCTACGACGGCCGTGATACCACAGTCCCTGCTTTCGCAAATAGAGTAAATACGCCTACCCGACCGCGGTCGGGTGTTCGGGTCCCGTTTCCTGTGTGTGTCCTAGGCCCCAGTGGGCCGAAAGCTTTCTGAAACCGCAGGTGTAGTCCGTCGCTATAGCCCGGTGCAACTGCTGTATATACGGACACGCCGGTGCGCCCGCTGTGAGTTCGGCCGATTGGTTGGTGGGTACCTGGGGCTCGACCCCCTGACTGCGGTTAACGGAACTAGCTTTCTGCTGTAACGTGTGTTCTACGCCCCCGTGGGCCGAGGGTGCCTGGTGTCGAAGCCGGTGCTATATAGGAGGGGTAGGGGTGTAAATCGATGTCAATCAAGGCCGCTGTTCCCGACGCTAACCTGGTACAGTTTTTTTTTTTTTTTTTTTTTTTTTTTTCGTACGCTTTCTGTGGGTTCGACCGGTGCAGCGGGTGATACACTCTTTTCTCCCGTGCGAGGTACAGCGGTCGAATGCGCGCGACAGCAACCGAGGCATACGTTCCCCTGTACAGTACAGCGATATCTGCCGCGAACCTAGGCACGAATACGTGTTCTGTGTGGCGACCCTTGTACTGTTGACCTACTCAGTACGCGAGCGGATACGACACGTACCATTATGGTCTGTGACAAGCGGTCTTCTACGGAGGGGTTGAGTTCGTACACACGCAGAGCAGGAGAAATGAGCTACGCACAATACCCGCGCGGCCTGCAGTGCCGCCTCCCCCCACCTTCTCTCACAAGAAACGAAACGAAATAAACGGAACGAAACGACAGCGAAAACGAAGTCTCACGCTCTCACACACCTCGCACGGGATCTCGGACGACCGTGCCAACTTGACCAGCTTATTGTTCTCGACCCGCTGGATCGCCTCCGCTGCTGCCGTCCGCTGAGCCGCCGTCGTGTTGGTCGTCGACGCCGCTGACGTCACGCCGGGCGCCGTCTCCTTGCCGGGCGTGCCTCCCGGAGTTGGGCCCTTCCCGGATGTAGCCGCCATCCTCGTACGCGCTGTCTCGGCCGCGATGTTCTGCTGCTGCTCCCAGGGGGCCCGTTCGTGGGCAGTGGACGGCTGCTGCACCTCCGGGACCACCGAAGTCGATGCAGGTAGGGCAGCGGTCTGCGCTGTTGGTTCTTGCTCCGGGGCTGCGGGCACGAGTAGAGGCGGCAAGTACACTGTCTTGCCCTTGTGGAGCAGAATGGGTCTCAGGGCCTCCAGCGCCCAGACCACCAACACCCTCACCCCCTCCGCGTTCTTAAATGCTGCGGTACCGACGGCCGAGGCCGATACTGCCGTGGCGTCTGCCATCACCGGGAAGGCCGAGGTGGCGTCTTCCCCCCGAGCCGCCACGAGCGGGGCTAGGCGCTCGGCTGCCTCCACGATGGCAAGCTTAGAGAAGTTCGCCCCGTCGTGGTGGAGCACTCGCGTCAGGTCCAGAATGCGTGGTTGCCCACGCATACCCGCCTTGGTGCACGGAAGCTCCCCGCGCACCCAGCGGGGTTCCAGCGGGGAGGCGCCCGAAGCCATGGCTGCCTCTGACATAACTCTGTTTTCCCTAGCCTCTTTCTACTTTGTCGTGCTGTTGTCGAGCTGCGGTGTCGACCACGGAGTGGGCTTTAACCACTGCCTCCCAGTACAACAAGAGGCTTTTTCCGAAGAGGGGTTCGCCCTGCTGGCGTCCCCTCTCTTCTTCTACGTTTCTGTTTTATTAAAACCATGGCCCAGCCATTTCGCTACTCGCTACACACGTTGCCGCACCTAGCTCCACCAACTGAAAACGATTTACCACCACACCAGCGTGAGAAGTTTTCGTTTGTGTGTGTGCGTGCACAGAGCCCGCTGGGACTGGAATTGGTGCCGTGTGCGTCGAGCGTGGTGGTCAAACGTGGCCTGAAAAAATGTTGAACATGACACACACATACATTCACGAAAAAGAAAACTAAAAATGAGGCACTCTACCCTCGTATGCGAGTCGTTATGAAGAGTTTTTTTTCCTTGGAAAACCAAGAAAAAAGGCTCGCGCGCCTCATTATCATTAGTATGCCGAATTTCGAGGTGGGAAGCAGGAAACATAAAACAAAAATCGAGTACGTGTACAACAAGTACAAAAGGGTGCAAGGGCCAGACCGAGCGTATAGCGACGCTGACCCTGGCCTCGTGTGCCCTGCTGCTGCTGCCTGCTGCTGCTGCTGCTGCTATTTATTGTTGCTGCTGTAGTTTACTACTACTACCACTACCACTACCACTACCACTACCACTACCACTACTACTACTACTACTACTACTACTACTACTACTACTACTACTACTACTACTACTACTACTACTACTACTACTACTTACCGCTATAACCCTGGGACGAAAATGGACAACCTCCGGGTCGATACCGGCCCGCAAGGTGTGGAAATCCCCATCCCACTAGCTGGTTTATGATTGGGTTGGGCTATCAGAGCCAGCGCGCGGCGACAATTTCCCCTCGGACAACGTAGAGATGCCGCCGCACTCAGGGACGATACATTCTCGTCTTTATACCAGAAATCTTTCTCTAAATACACATCTTCATTTGCCCGGGGACGAAAACGGAGCCCCCCCGGATCGATACCGCTCCGCAAGGCGTGTAAACCCCAATCCCACTGACTGATTCAGGTCTGACTGGGGCTCATGGTCGATGTTTCCAAGGCTTATCACAGTGACTGATAATCGTGACGGGACGGGACGGGACAGATTTTACTCGTTTGGCGGGAAAAAAAATGAAAACGGGACGGTAACATGAGGACAGAACAAGTTGGCGGGACGGGACGGGACGGGACAGCGGGTGCCAAATTTCTCGACGGGACGGGACGGTAAAAGTCAACGGGGCTGATTTTCACGACGGGACGGGACGGTAAATGTTTTTCCTCTCGGCGGGACGGGACGGTAAATATTTTTTTCCTCGGCGGGACGGGACGGTAAATATTTTTTCCTCGGCGAGACGGGACGGTAAATAGTTTTCCCACGGCGGGACGGGACGGTAATTTTCTGTTTCTTCGGCGGGGCGGGACGGTAAATATATTTTTCTTCTTTCCCGCCGCAAGGTCGGCGCGGTTGTACGTGAAAAAGTTCCCGCACACTGCTGGTTCCGCGGAGGGAGCCGTCCCGGCGCGGACGTTTTCTTCTCGACCCGCGCAGCCCAAGCCCCGAGAAGTGCTGCCGCTACACGGGCGACGTCTTCTGATTTCTTCCACCCCTGCCCCAAGCACTGTTGCTGTTGCGTTGCCAGCTCATGGTGGCTGTTATGATGGTTGTGCTTGCGCTGTGTTACTGGTGGTTGTGGAGGTGGAGGCGGTGGCGGCGGCGGTGGTGATTCTAGTGCCGCTGCTGGTCGATCGACCCCGCCCGTGAGATAGGCATCCGTGGCGTCCGTGCCGGTCACACCAAAGATGTTAGGAGACAGCACTTTCACCCCTTGACAAAGAGCAACTTTGCATTGACATTGACATGCTTTGACTGGCACCAAACTACTAGGTTTTAATGTGTGTAACACTCGGCCCTACATCCTTGACAGCGCACGTTTTGCGTCCCGCTTGATGGCATGTCTCCTGAAATCTTTTTGGGCCACACCTGTACTGGTGTGATCGTGAGTTGAGTGGTCTAAGTGCTGTGTGTGTGGTGGCGAGCCTGTGCAGGTGGTGTGTTATGATACTACTCTGCTTTCAGTTGCGAGTGGAAATATAAAGTAAGATTCTTTTAAAAAATGAAAAGAAAAAACAACACCACTAGGTATACACTTACTACTTGGTACCTGGTAATAATTTTCATTCTTTTTCGTACCAGATGGCAACATTGAATAGGGTTTTTGCCAAAATCAGGTATACCTGGCCACTTTCGTGCCAAAAACAGTTACATACTGAAATCAAGTACAAAACACACACCAGGAGCCCTGCCATTGGCCAAGCTGACATTGTAACTGATTTTGGCACGAAAATGCCAAGGTACACCTGATTTTTTCTACTCTTGTCTAGCTTTCAAATGATTTTGGTCAACTTTGAACCAATCAGAGAGGCCATACGTACACTGTGGTTTCTCTCCGTATGTAAGCGTCTGCCCTCCCTCGGTTGAAATTCTTCTGTATTGACGTATAAACTCTGTACGTCGTACGTCAAAGCACGTATATACATGCATATCATACATGCGTACGCTGGTTTCACTTTTTCTCCTTTGGGGTGTGCGATTTGCTTCAGTTACTTGTTGTGTGTACTCTATGTTGATTTCTATGTTCACAGCAGTCTTTACAGCACCATGGACACTCGGCGTTTCGTTTGCACCACCTCGCGTTGAGGTGGTCTCAGGTTTGGTACGGCAAGATAACTTCGTACCGAGCAGGCGGTTCCGCGAGGATGGTCTGGAAGCTGTCAACGGGGGGGGGAGCCAGAGTAAATACTCTTGGCGCTCCTGCCGTGGCGAAACAAACAAAGCATATTAATAGTGACTCTTTGCAGGTCCAAGTGGAACCCGTGGTACCTACACCCTGAAGAAAACAAAACAATTCAGATTTTGGAGGCCATGTGGCACGCTTGATGCTTTACAAGCGCGTTCTTTTTTTTTTTTCCGGATTGTCATGGACATCACACCCCTCGTGGCGCGCGTTTTTTACTTGGTTTTACAATGTACCTGATTTTGGCCCAAACGGATCAGGTATACCTGATTTTGGCATTTGCCCTATTAAAAATTGTACTTACGTTCATTTGAAAGTATATAAAAACAAATCATCAACCAGCTGCTGATCAACACCACCAGCACAGCTTTTTCTAGCAGAAGTAAATGTGGTGCCCAGCAATTTCAGATCACTGACCAGGTATCATATAAGCAAGACGATGAAAATACGTGATCTGTGAGTTCGACTGATTAATAATTGAATAGTTGATACCCAATTTTGCAAGTTGGGTAATACGCCTACTACTATTCTATACGTATTTCATTTATAGAGTCGGGAGTTGTGCACGATTTATGGTAACACATGTTTTTATATAGGAATTACTATTGAAGTTCGGTAACTCGAAATTGCTAGATTATTAATTTCGTAATTCGTGGTGGAAATGGATGGCAACACACGACCACGAATGTTTCTTGCAGGGGAAGAGGCAAGTTATGTCCGCCGGAGGCGGTGCCACGACGGGACGGAACGATAATTTCCTACGGGAGAGATTTTATCTGCGGGACGGGACGGTATTTTTTCGGTGTCACGGCGGGACGGGACGGTATTTTTTCGGTGTCACGGCGGGACGGGACGGTAATTTGTCGATGTCACGGCGGGACGGGACGGTAATTTTTCGGTGTCACGGCGGGACGGGACGGTAATTTCCAACGGGAGAGATTTTATAGGCGGGACGGGACGGTTAAGTGACGACGGTCAGGGATTTTGTGGGCGGGACGGGACGGCGGGACCATTTTGGCGGTGGTTTTACCGTCCCGTCCCGCCCCGTCCCGCCGTTACCGCCGTTTCCGTCCCGCCGAAATGACCGTGATAAGCCTTGGATGTTTCGCTGCGCCTGGGGACGATAAAGCCCCATCTCCGGGTCATAAATCCTTCTATATGTACAAGCCCAACCACCCAGTAGAAGACATCCCCCGCGTTGATACCACCCCGCAAGGTGGTTTTTTCATTTCTGTTCAGAGTAGCACATCACAGCACACTACGAGTAGTACAAATACCATGTACCAGGTACTTACAAACTATGGCCAACGCAGGGCTAGTGCCCCAGGCAGAGTCGTGGCCGTACCGCTAGTCCAAAAAAATACAATACACAACTATCTTGAGGAAAAAACTCATTCTGTGACGGGTTGGTAGAGGTTTTGGAATGTGTGCCAAATCTCAGGGTCTGTCTCCAACAAACGGCGTGGGCATTGGATGCGTACTCATACGAAATTTGGGGCGATATCGTAGTCTGCTTCGAACTTTTGGTTTATGTATGTTTTTCTTGTCTTCGTATGCCTAATTCATGAACAGCTTTGCGCAGATGTCGCCAGTACCTGGGAGCAAAGTGAAGTATTGTCGAGAGAAGCTACTTCATCTACTTCGTGTACTCGCAGTATTGGGGTTCATGTACAGCAGGACACGTGAATACTCGCAGTGTTTCATTTCGAGATTCTCTACTGCGGATACTGCCATACTCACAGTATTTCAAGGTCCAACGCTATGGAATGCTGCTGTACTACGAGTGTATCCAGGGTTCTGTACTGCGAGTACTGCCAAGTACTGGAATCCTTTCGTCCGTTCGTACTGCGAATACTGCAAGTACCAAAACACTCTCAATATACGCACAGCAGTATGCTCGGAGTATGAATAATTCTTCGAACATTTCCACACCGTTTCGATAATGTCATCCCCATTTCATTGCAGAATTACTGTGTGGATGGTCCCACGAGTTACAGCTGGACCACATCACTTTCGAGTGGAGGGCAGCTGGAGTACTCAGAGTCCTGCCAGTATTTCAAGAGTATACACTCCCAGTACTCCTATTACGTGGGTCCATAGTTAATAGGACCTATGGTATACATAAATACCTATATATTTACCCATTTTTACTAACAATATTTGGTCCTAGTTACTGTGATCCCCCGTAATAGTATTAGGGCCTTCTGTACTGGTCATACTCCCAGCACTCGCAGTATTTAGACCGCCGGTACTGCAATACTCTCAATTTTCGGAGTACGAAATGTACTCGATACTCTGAATATGCTCTGAGTATGACGTATTGGAGCATCTATGCAGCTTTGCCCACCGTCGTACATACCGTGAGATTTCCTACCGTCCACACCGGTCGACGAGACGTTGGGCGGCGTTTTTTTTCTACGGATCATGCCAATCCGCACTGTAGGAAACGCCTGTGCTATGGATTCGCACAGTACGCTACGATGCAGTGCGTATGTTTGTTTTTGATAATCCTACGGTGCGGTGCCGTGCGGTGCGGTTTTGTTAAACACGATAGAAATTGAATGGAATCGGTGAAAATTAACTCTTAAAATGCTTCTTCTGTTGAAAATTGAAAAATATTGAATCGAATTGGAGGAGTTGATCCAACTTGGCATGGCACGATCGTAAAAGGAGCTACTTCCCCGAGGCAATCCGTTGACTGTTTAGGCTTTGTTGATTGCGATCGAGGCAATAATTTGTGAACGTCAACGAATGGCGACCAGGGCAACAGCGGCACCCAGGCCTACAGACCACAGCACAGCGTGCCCCGGCCGTGGCGCCTCAAAGTCAATCATAACCACCTCAAACCCAAACATTTGATGAGCTCGATCGGCAAACACACCAAAAAAAAGCTATCTATAAAAACAAGTGTTTCACTGAAGGCTTCGATGGCTGCATCGACGTCGTTGTTCCGCGCGTGGTGTTTTAGGGCTCCCTCCGCCCGCACAGGAGACCCTGAGAGTAACAGCTGCTGAGCCTGGACCGCCAAAAGCAAAATAGGCTGATGGCGGCGTGCTCGTGACCTCACCTGCCGTCGCTTTCGTCCACTCCCATCTACGTTTGTCAGCGGGGCGTTTTGCGACGTGCTGGAATATTCTGCGTTGTTCCGATTTCAAACCGATATAAGGCGACATACCTATTAACAGGACGTATGTGGTCTGCCGATTGGACCTAAACTCACTGTTCCCTACCTAATCGAATCCAATTCGATTAATTACAAGCAACCTGAATCGTTTGGATTCAAGAACGTTCTTCGTTGAAACGCCCCCTAAGCTTTCCGTTCGTGTTGTGGATCTGTGACGGCGATTACTCAACAGGAACAAGCGACCAACGACCTGATCAACGACTTCGAGACGAGAGATGACGACGTTTTCGTCTGCACGTACGTCAAGTCGGGAACAACTTGGGTTCAGCATATCATCAATCTGGTGCGCTATATATTACCCCTGTGCGAGATAGGCGAGCCCCATGCCCTCCTTGTGCACAGCAGGAAAGCAGCAGTTAAATGACGAAGCTGGAGCTTCACCATGATATGGTTACACCTAGACATCGCACCACAGTAGTATAGTATATATTGGGGGGGGGGGACGCGCGACACGGTCAATGATGATGAAGAGATCATGCGCTTCTTGACTTTGACGGCGCTTGTCGGTTGTATTGAGGTGGGGGTGCGGTTTCTGGGTTATTGACGCGCTCTGATCCACGGCGTCAGAAGATCAAACTGGCGGCATTCCAATGTGTTGGCAATGTTGCTGGCCTTTGGGTGGGCGTCGTGACTATATTGAGACGGAGTATGTTGTAAAGACCTGCTCAGGCCATCGCGATGAAACAGTTGTTGAGCTATCAAAATTGTCGAAAAGCCCTTTTTTTTGGTTTCATTGTTTCACGGGTTGTATACGCGGAATCCGACCGAATTGGGCTCGATCCTCGAAACATACTCGTCCCATTTCTTGCCGCTTTTTGTTTGTACAGAGGTGTCACCCGACTTTGATTCGGTGTGGTCATTTCCGGACAAAAAAAAAAACAAAAATATATTTCCAGCTACATATAATATATTGCCGTTGTACCCGAAAAATGATCGTTGTTTCAGACATATGGTTTCCGATACAAGCAACACCGTTAGTTTGGAGGAACTCGAAGCGGATCGACATAACGTCAGACTGCAATACCAAAGAAACGACGAACGCTGTCGGGTGCATAAAACAAAAAATGGCTGTTCGAGAAGACAAATCAGTTTTGTACACGCCTGATGTAAGAGGTGGATAAAAAACAGTTTTTGGAGCGCTGAAACTCACTAGATATTGGTGGAACAAAGCCCCCCCCTCATAGGCAGACAGGGGAAGGTAGAGGTTCTATTGTGTTGTTGCGTGCAATTCGTATGAAATTACGGCGTCAATGTTGAAACCATATATTTTTTAAATACTCTCCGCGACTAACATGGGGCGAGCATGTTTTTATGCCGAGAATCGATTTTGGAAAATGGCTTCTGAAGTGCTTATGATGAACTGATTGAACGGGCCCAACATCAGGGAATCATACCTGGTCATCGTCCAGGCCAATCCCCAATTTGTCCGGCGTGTACACAACCGACAAAACACAGTATATTTTTCCGAGCGAACGTATTGCCGCAGCATCGCAGCCGTGAAGCTGTCTGCACAGGCGATGCGTATGCTTTAATTCCGTGCCACCACCTCGTTAAACCGTCTGCTGCTGGCTCCATAGCTCCTGAACGAGGGTGAGCAGAGCACCAAGAGCTATGCGGAAGCCGTTCCGTGGCTGGAGTATCTCACGTTTTCGGGGGTAAAGGGACATCCCGCGTCATCGCCATCAAACGTCGAGGTAAGAGAGATGTAGATGCCTGCACTAGCTCGCCAGGGGCGTAACAGAAGTGCGTGTGAATTCCTTGCAGTTGCTCGTTTCTCCCGCGTGGTTTGTTTTGTCGTTTGGTACAGGCGAAGCGCTGCAATGCTGTCCAATGTCATCTGACAAGGTCCTTTGCACCGTCCCGAAGGAATGAGAGCAAATCCCATGGACAAGAGAGCGAAGATTTATGTAGATACTTTCAACAGTGTTCTTGAATTTGCCCGCCGAATTTGGGTTTGCACTATGAATATATCTCGATGCAGTGACTAGCAACAGTCCGCCCGCTACACCGTCTCTCGCGACATCACCCACGCAGGCACAAAACTGGACGCTTGATGAACTGAGATCGACCCCCAACAGACGCTTCATGAAGACACACGCTAATATCAAGGACTTGCCCGCTGGGGCCGCGAAGGGGCTCAAGGTGAGGCCGAGTTACCATTCCTTCCGAAACGTCTAAACAGGCTTTGTTGGGCAATCCTCATGCAACGAACCAAGAGGCAGGCATAACATTGCTATTGAACAGGAAAGGGGTTGTCCGCTGGTGGGTGCCTTCTCGCTGAGGCTCATGCACTGAAATGGTATTCGACGCCAACCTTATATTTTGTATGGAGTATAACAATGGGTTTCAGTCTCTCCATTCTCCACCAACCCCATCTCATCTTCGAATAGTCTCTCCGGTGACATTGTTCCAATGGAAATCACCCTGGTTATCGTCGCCTTGCCCGTGGTCATCCGGGGGGTCATTTACAAGGATCTGCAGTACCTGGTAGGCTACATCTACTGGTGTAACTGCGCAGCACAGCACAGTATTTTCCGACATCCTCGGTGTCACATCTCGTTATATCTCCCTCGTTCCTCTTGGAAGTGAGAGGGTGCGGACCGCCGCTGGTATTCCCGACGTTCGCGTGCGGTCGTGGAAATCTTGCGCTTGCAATTAACACCCACTCAACCGAGAAAAATGATTTCACGGTCAACAGCAGCTTGATTCTCGAGCGGTGATTCAACGTCCGCCGTGTCCTGAGCTTCACCCTCTGCGTTCGCGTAATCTTGACACGTTGTGTCCATTTCCAGGTGATATATGTCGCGCGAAACCCTAAGGATGTCTGCGTCAGCCTCCTTCACCATCTGCGGAACAAGAGAGGCCAGGTTTTCAGCGCGGACTTCTCGAGCTTGCTTGAATACTTCGTCAAGGGCAGGTGAGGTGTCGGCTGTCATCACTGAAGGTCGAGTTGATAAATCGTTCGCCCACCGACTCGTCGGGCTAGTTGCTCTGCTGGCGTTTGAGAGCACAGCGTACTGTGCTTTCACACGTCAGCCGCGAGGTGTCTGCTTACTAGTAGGAGCTCCGCATAGCCATATGGGGTAGCGAGCACAGCCGAAAGTTACCCCACAGTACCTGGTCGTCGACATGTGCAACGAAGTTGACGGCATGTGCGACAAAGTTGACGACATGTGCCCCCCACAATCAAACGAAGCCACAATGGTGACTCCTGCCCTCTTGTCGGCACCAGACCCCTGACACTTTGCTGCGTACGACGCAATGGCTCGGTCGAATTTTGTATCCAGGTGCGACAACGGATCGTGGTTTAACCACGTCCTGGAATGGTGGGAAGCATCCAACGCAGATCCTGAGCACGTGATGTTCCTGTGCTACGAGCAAATGCTGGCGGACCCTCAAACGTACATTCAGAAGATTGCAGATTTCGCAGGCATCGGTTGCACACCGGAGATTCTCGCTAAGGTGAGTTATTCAGTAGCAAAGAGGGAATCGACGATCAGGTGCCCCCCGTTCCTGGCGAACAGTGGGGGTAGCCTCTTCGACGACAGGCAGGTTAACAATATTATCGGAGGCGATGATTCCTCCTTTCGTGCGGACCTATTGAAGTGGAGGGCCATGGCTGCACCACATGCCAAGCGTTACAGAATGTTTCGCCCATACGGTGACCAAGAAATTGATGCTAACACTGTTAGCCGATAGAGGCAGCTGGATGGCGTGAACGACATGTGTATCGACATAGCGCGCGTGCTGAGCCAACTACTGTATGATGGTCCCGAGGGAAATTTTACGCATGGGCCCAACCTATGGCCGTGAGTTTGGAATGGGCCGCATCGACGATGTTTTCTCCTATGCGGCGCAGACCCTAATGAATGCCGGAAAGCGCGGGCATTCACAATTTCTGCATAGGCCATGGGTAGGGACAGTGCATACACCCAATGCTCGACGAAAACCCAAGCTATGCCTATCGTTCGTCTCGCTGAACGGCAACACGAGTACACTTGCAATTGGATGCTTTTTGGACGAAAGCTTCACCGGGTAGACGATGCGTCACCATCGTTGCATTTTACCCCTATCGCTAATACTTTCGATGACCACCTTCAATATTTCACGCCACGTTTTGCAATATTTTCTTATTTATATTCGCGTACAAGCCCACTTCTCTCGTTCGCACAATGTTCTGTTCGTATCCCAGACGACTGCGGGGTCGACCCTGACCGCCATGAAACAAGACCCGAAAGCCAACATCCAGCCGCACACGAACCACCTAAGGAAAGGTGGGGCTGGAGGCTGGCGAGACTCCTTCACAGTGCGGGAGTCAGAAGCTTTCGATAAGATCTACAGGCACGAAATGAAAGGATCGGGTCTCACGATGGATTTCGGGGAGGGCTTGGTAATGTAGAGCTATCGGTTTGAGCTTTTGAGCAACTGCTATGGCCGATTGTTTGGTAACCGTTTGGTGGTTTCAAGCCATTTGCGCGGCTTCACGCGGAACACAAGATATGTGTTATGCTTTACCTCTTTCTTCTGCGTGCAGAAGGGGCCTGGTGCCCGTAAAAGACGGATTGTGTGTTTGGTTTACCGCTGCGGACAGCTGGTCAGCAGGAGAGCGTTTTTACCACAATATGTTGGCAAACCGCCGATGCTGGTAGGTTTCCGTTATTTCAGGCTCCTTACTACTAACTCTATTTCTATTAAGTGTAGTCTAGCCCTACATATGGCTGGGAGTGTCTCCTTTGGAATGAAACCGCTCCACCGCATTCACCGAGTCGTTGACGAGGTTTTTCTCAAGCTAGCCACACGACTTTACCGATTCGTCAAAATGTAGGTTCCCGCACATGTTTGCGGCGGCTCCACCACGTTTCCGCCCGCCCGGTCACCCGATCACTCAAGAGACAGGGAAGGGTGTAGTCATTATCATGCTTGGGTGTAGTCGGATGACCAGGGACAGACAGGGTCGGCGCTCCAGAGTGCGAGCGATGCGAAACTTCCATGCGATTGTTGTGCTTTCAAAGTTTGCCAGCCCCGCAAAAAAAAAGGTGAGTCTAACGAAGGTCGCCTTAGCCTGATAGGTTTATGCTTGTGGGTTCATAATACGTAAATGGGTTCGTGAACACAATGCTCTTTGCACCAAGTTTAGGCAATCACAGTCGACCACAGTACCGCTAGGTACATTGCGGCAGCTATGTTTCTTACACGCTCGATACATGTTTATATTCTTGGACGTTTTATCTATGGTAAAACTGGTCCGTTGCCAGACGTTTAGGCTGTTAGCAGACCAGCGACCATCCGCAATCGTATGCGGAACGTGAATTCCAGACCACAGTTGATACATCTGGAGGTAGGGCAAGCGTTCAACTTCGGAATGGGTTAATCTGCGGTCGGCACCTTAACGCACCAACGTCCCACAAACTTGAGGCTACAACTAAATCTCAAAATTCGACTAGTCCGATTGCAGGGGGGGTACGCTTCCATTAGCTTCTCCACCACGTCTACACCACGATCGGGAGAGTTTCTCTGTACCCCGGTCAAACCCGGAGCCGCAATAATTATGTTGTCGCAGATTAGGCAACAATCCCATGGCGGTTAATACCAAGAAAACAGGAAGACGTGAGACTGCCAAAGCAAAAGGTGGTTACTCGGCCGAGTAGCTCTTCTCGGCTGAACGAAAAGTGCTCCAAACCGCCTCCCCTGCTGTATGTAGCACATGGGTAATGATCGTATCACCTGGTGTGTATAGGGTGAATAACCCAAGAGGCAATCACATAGTACACCCATCACTATCTCTGGAAATGGCCACATCACAGAATTAGTTGAACTCATTCATTCTGTCATCTACATGCAGGTCCGCCTCACAAGCGGTTCTTAGTGGGATGTAGCTCACCCTTCATGCGACTCGCCGAACACTCACGGCGCTTCGCACTTGGTGCAAGCAATGTCTTCCTGGTCGGTGTAAACCCGACGTGCTCCGTCTTGGCATTGTAGGGATGCGAGGGTCTATGGCCATATGACTACGGTCGTTCATGTTATCGAATATATTACCGACTCGAATCCTATGTTTTATGAGTGGGATAGTCGAGCCTGGTTTTTATTTAGTATGTGTCATCGACGGTCAGTCCGCCAGAGTGTTATGATTCTGTCTCCCTGGGTACACCGACTCACAACGTCCAACGTAAGGCTCGGGTTTCGTAGTTACCCAGGCCCTCCCCAAGAAGAATCTCAAGTCTTCCGACGTTGAAGCTATACGTCCCCATAAACCGCTCAGCTGCCGCCAGCTGCTCGATGTCTGCTAGAATTTAAGCAAATGACCTGTATTTCCTTTCGAGAATGGATCGAGAACCCAGCGTAGTGATATAGGTGATGAGAGATCAGGATGACGTATGCACCTTCTACTGCGTCGGCATTTTATGACGTTGTTATTTTCCGGAGTCAGAGCGAGCACTCGACTTTCATGGGTGTGGATAACCCGAACGTATAGGCCTCGCCTGAATAAATGTTACCTACGCTCAGCATTCAGAACTTCTGGAGTAGGATATCAATGCATAACGTATAACCCTTTCAACGATTGTTCGATGTCAGCCCATTTCTGCTGCATCAAGCCTTGGCCTTAGACGAGACAATATCGTACGCTCGCCTCAAAGAAGTGCGGGGCTTGTTCGACCGCCGTGTGACATACCTGCTTCGTGGTAAATGGATGCACGCCCTCCGTAAACGGCCCTCCTATCACTCTTCCTTCAACGTACACGATGGCCTCGCCGAGTACACTGGGCACGTACGCGGGGGCGAGGATGCGAAACTCATCCACACTATCGGCATAACTGGAGGCAGTCCGTATGGTTTTGATGACATCTTCTCCCGTTGGAGTATTTTCTCCTTCGAAGTATTCCCCGACGCCGCCTTCAAGTACTCTATGAGATGTCAAACACACGCGTGTAAACGGTCCCGCTAAAGGTTTTATTTGTGACGAAACATAGCGCGTTTCGCAGCCCTCAGCATCCAGGAACGGTACGGCAAGCGTCGGATAGTGTACGACATTATTTAATATCGTGATTCATGACGAAAAGGACGACCATACGAGGTAGGATCAGCAGTCTGGCGTTTCGTCGGCAATCCAAAGACTGGATCAGTGTAGACATTGCCAAACGTGCCTCAGCATGCTTTGCTGTACCGGCCGTTTCGCACTCCGGACGCATACAATCGTAAACGTCGCCCCCAGCAGGCATCCCGAACATGAGCTCTACGCGTGAGCGTCGGCGTGTGTCCTTTGGGAAACACATTTACCACCATACAGCGCGGATGCAACGGCTCGTCAGTCGCCTGGTACGCCCTGAAGGTGGGTTGACTCAGGTACGCAGAACAGCGCGAACCCAGAGTGGTTATTGCCACCGCCCACTGAGGTGAGATTGGGCACCACCGTGGGATCGGGAGAGTGTGCGCTCATACGCCTGTCAGGCACGGCAACGTAGAGGCAAGCGGATGAAGTCAACGATCGGCTGGTGTCATGGTGCAACGCCTATGACTAGGACACACGTTACACCTTGCGCATTCCCCTTGGCTCGCAGCGCATCGTTCCCTCCCTCTTAACAGCGTCTGACACCTACGCACGGAATTGCTCATGTTGCGGGGCCGCCGAAAATCTGTGCGCAAAGGCGTCTCCGTGTGCAAACTCGTGACTCGATCATCAACGTAAACTTTCGAAAAATGAAGCATGCCTCTTGACGTGTGTGAAACGTCCCGCGACTTGAAACCCTTTTGTGACCCAGGTATATTTTAATAGCGATAGCCACGACGATAACAGTACGTGGGTGTGGCCTTCAAATCATCCGCTTCGGGAGAGGGCACAACAGCGGGACTGTTGAGAGCCCTTTCATAGATGGTCATGATGCCCCCGTGTTGTACAACCCATTAGAATACTGACAGGACATTTAAGTCAGCATCCCTGAAGCGTCTTTAAGCTGCGTTTGGCACTCCTGCACTTGGCGTTTTTGTTCGTTACCTTGTACTCTCTTTTTTACATGCTCAAGGAATTTCCTGCTCGCCTGGCTGATTTGTTGTCTTGTGATTTTTGCGTTTTGGTATACTCGTACAAACTGTGTCCGAGGGTTTTGAGTAAGAACGAAAGTCCGATTGAAATAAATCGAATTCAGCGAATCAAAATTTGCGATTTATGAATCCAGGGCCCGTTCTACGGCACACCAACAACGCGTAATTCGCATTTTTATTGTTCGATCGAATGTATGGTTTATAGAATGAACCCCCCGAAGGCCGCTTTCATTTCGAGATGATGCAACTCGGTGAATCGAAATTAACCAAGAAGTCCAAGCCGATATGTGTTGGAGAAACAAACTACGATATCTAGGTAGTCGATCCATGTGCATGTGGTATGCTCCACGTAATCGAAGTAAGCCACGCAAACTGTGTGGTGTCGTCGGCTGCTTCATGGGCAGAAAGTCACCATTGTGAGAGCTGAAACCACCACAACAGCCGCAGCGAGACCTCCAAAGAACCTTTGAACATCCTAGACCGTCTGCGGCGCCTCAAACCGACCATCAAGGCGGCGGCGCGTCGGGAAGAGCACACGCCGTCACGTTCCTTATCGGTTACCCACGGGCGTTCGCTGCAATATTTTGGTTTGCCTCCTTTGTAACACGATATGCAGTTCGCTTATAAAATCCGAAGTATTTTTATTCAAGAATTATTGTCAATGTTTGTGATCCAATGCGATTTTGTGTTCCTCTGTCAAAGCGGCGCCCTGAATCATCTCGCTTCAACCGTCGAGTGAAATCCAAGGAGTGAAGCGAGCCGGGCGACCCAAGTGGGCCCCAGTCCCCCCCGCCCCTCACCCCGCCGACCTAGTGAGAGGAGTCATGTAGCCGGTGAGATATGTTCTGAACAAATTGGCTAACAATCGCCTCCATCGTTATTTTGCAATGTCGATTGAAAATTGTCGGAGAAAAGTGCACCGTGCGTACCAAGGTCCGCCTCATAACAATTCACGTCCACATACGACTATGAGTACTATTACGGGGGACCATAGTAAATAGGACCAAATATGTTTGGTCAAAATAGTACAATATGCAGTTTGTCTTTTTTTGTCCTCTTCTTCATTGTTTTTTGGTGTGCATATAACAGAGCATAAATGGGTTCATGACGTCATTTATTTGGTTGCAACTCATATGGGAAGGTATACCATACCAGGTAGCTCGCCATTACCGTTTCTCTCACGTACTGGTACTTCGTATTTCGTATCGTACTTGTTTGTTTTCTCCAGACGAGACGCAGTGTCGTTACAGCCTGTTCTGTGACCACTGACAGACAGGATTTGAGGGATTTGAGCTATAAAGAGTGTGAAAGCATAGCGGGCTCTTTTTTACCCTTCCAGGCACTGTCTGTGCTTTGAATTTTTGTCGCGGCAAGACGTGTAAGTCCTTCGTTTCGCCTACCGCCGTCTAGTGGTCTCAGAAGTTCACTACTTACCACCGGTACCTTTTTATTGTACATATTGTCGAAATCACTGTCTCACCCACTGAGGTGAGATTCGAGCTCCAGGGTCCACGCTAGTTATATCAGAAGCGATACACTAGACCCACAGGGGGCCTTCGGATGAAAGCACTGGGAACCAACTTGAACCATGATGAAAACCACAGAAACTGTTTCATGGCACGACCCAGATTGGGTATAAATAAATCGAAGCCCGAAAAACAATCGAATCTTCGCGTGTCTGTGCTCTTGACATTTTTCCCTGTGCAGCAGTATGGAAAGGATAAATCGAATCCTCGGCCATAAACCAAAACCTGCATGCTGGACTGCACAGCTCAACGGCCTCATAGCAGTACTTCATCTTCATGCCGGGAGGAAGCGGTGTGATACTCTGCTGCGGTAGTAAGATGTACGTTATTATCTCGTATATGTGTAGGGACTAAGAATGGTAAAAATCTCCACTCTCGTAGAAGCAAGAGTAATTGCTGTAGTACTGATTCTAGGCCCAAACGTCCAGTGGGATCTTGCCATACGAGATACAGCAGTTGTAAGAATATTATGTACATCATTTTGAGACATCTGTAAAAATCATACAAACTGCGAGGCCCCCATTTAGGCTTGTGGTGTGGTATAAACCACTGCGTGTATCAATAACATCAACCCTCTGCTCGGGAAACAAATAAATACGACCTGTAGGTCCAGTATACGTCCCTGTCGGTTTTTCAGATCACATGTAAGACCCGTTCTAAGATAGAGGTAGCACATTTCCGCTAAAATGTTTTTTGAATGACGGGGTTGCTTAACTCCAAATCGTCGAAATGCGAATCTCGTTTCGAAAAATGCCGTTTATGTATGCTTGGGCCATGGGAGTATTCACCGGGATGCTATTTGATTTTGGCTGAAGTCGGTTTTCGGGTGAGGTGGTGAGCTCCTCAAGTGAGGAACATTAGAAAATTTAGAGTGAAGTTCTAACGTAGAACGCCTCGTAACTAATATTAAACCGTACATCAGGTCGTCAGATCTTTCTTTTTTTGTGCTTCGAGCGACCTGAATCCTACATTCCATACTATTCATGTACCATGTCGCACAAATTGTGTTGTAGAGGCGGAGATACGGCTCTTCTGTGTAATTTCCGAGTTGAGGCGCCTTTGCCCCCGGCGGCAGTAGACAAGTGTTGGGGGCATGGTGGGCTCATCAGTAACTACGTACACCTCAGTCTACGGGAGGCGCTTGTGAAGATCAAGGTCGGTACACTTCGTATCCCTTGACGCGTTTGCCTATTAAGCCGGTACTCGTGGGTAATCACTTGCGCTGTTTGCTTAAGAGATATAATAAGAGTAGCTTTGTTTCTTTCGTGCACGTGGAGACTGAGAGCAAGGCTCGTACCTCGCTGGCAAAACCCCTGGTTTTCCATCTAATACGATCCCAATACCTGAACCCAGATATTTACCGGGCTTTCAGCCTCTTTCAAAGTAGCACCATAACGCTAGCCCACTCTGACGAGCCGTTTAAGCAGAAATATGGGAAATTCGTGGGAACCCCGATTCCACGAGCTAGAACATGAGTCGAAGATGCGGCTTCTCAAAACCTGCTCCCACACCTCGGAACGGGCAAGTAACTAAGCCGGCAAGGAAGGTAAAACGAGAGAAAAAGGATGGAAGGCCTGCCCTTAAGGAACAGGAATATTTTTTCAACGAAAGCCATTGCCATGTCCCCCGCAACATACGTGGGGCGAGAAAATGTCGACGAAAAGCGAACTGTTAACGCAGTAAACATAAACGCTCACCCCACAACGAGATAAACAAATACTCTGTACTGTGCACGATACCAGCTGCCATGTATTCCTCAAAATCAGCGGCAGATATGATGAGTACGAAAATACTGTTGATCAGGTTGGGCTGCGCGAAAGAGTACATATACTGTTACGGCAAGCTCCGCGGGGTGAGCTGTCAACGCTCAGCTGACTCCCCTCCTCAGTTCGTCCGTTGGACTCTTCGGCAGTCCCAGTGGCTCCAAGGCTTCGCTCAGGCGAGAGCGAAGCAAACGATGACCAAGAACCCCGATTGCGAGCGACACATATACTCGTTTGTGCCCGTTATCACGCGGAATGATGAGTATATGCGCGCGAACAATCGGATTAGCCTTCAATCATTTGTTTTTAGTCTTTTGGTTCTCTTTTTAGGTTTTGCACATATTATCTTCCTTGCCTGGATAGCGTCAAAAGACACTCGGTGTTGGTCCATGCGCTGCATGCGCTGTACACCTTGGTCAGGCGGTTTGCATTCAGGAGGCTGAAACCGTCTGCTAAGTGAAACACTCATCCCACCCCCCCACAGAGTTTTCCGCCTCTACTCTGCGCCCAACGATTCGTGGCTGCATGCCTCGACTCGTCGTAGTTTTGGTTGCTCCCACGTCCTTCCGCCGCAGCACCCCCCCCAAGTCTGGTATGCTCCTCGAGATCTTAAAAGATGGCGACCCCGGATGACGGAGCTTTTCTTTTCGTCTCAGCCAGACCCGCCGCTTGAACAAGCGGTCTAGACTGAGATCGCCGCAAGCGCTTTCCTCCGCTGTAGCTCTGGGCGATTCCATTCCTCCAAGTCTTCTTCCATTCTTCATTTCCAGCCAGACCCACAGCTTGAACAAACGGTTTAGGCTGAAGTTGTCGCCAGCTGCTCCCTTTGGTTTAGACTTGACGCTTGAACTGCTATCAATCTTCATCTGGACACCCCACTCGCCGCTATCGTCGTACACGTTTTCGATGAACGTTTGCCGCCTTCCAAAGTCTGGAAACTCCCCCCTGACCTTGGTATCTAGCCGGTGTGCCTCGCTCGCTACTCTGGACGCTGTTTCTCGCTCTTCCCTTATTGGCATCTCCGGCGGGCGAGAACGGCAGTCTGAAACCTGGTGAAGTCCATACAAGCGTGAAATCTATCCAGCTGCCTGGGAGTTAAACCTGTACTCACCTCATCCAGATCCAGTTGGGAACTGCTCCCATACTTACGTGTCTCCACCAGGAATACGTACAGCTGCAGCTGAGTAATACTCTCGAAGATTTCCGTCAATCCAGCTAAAACGTACTCGCATACTCACGTGTTTGCGACGTCCCTCGAGAGCTTGCGATCGGTCATCGTGTACAACGGTTTTCGCCAAAGTGTAATTCTCGGCAAGTCTTCTATCCGATCCCTCGACCAGGTGCGCGAGCCATAAATCGACGGCATTGCCAGGTCGGAGCAGTCATGAAATTTCTTGATGCCCACTGCGAAGACCGTCATCCCCGGTTTAGCACTGCACCCGTTCACGTAAATTTTGTCAAACGTCGATGACAGGCATCACAATAATCAATGACAGGCATGACAAACGTTTAGCCTCGGCCTGACACCCATCATTGACAGGCATGACTAACGTCAACGGAACGCATGGTGCGTGAAGATCTGGGATGAAGCACCGAATCCATCACTCGGAGAGTACTTCTTGCTCTCACTGAAGAGGCGACGACTTGACGAGTCCCGATAATGCTTTCTGTAGCCACTCTCCCGTAGTTCGAGAGATCCCTGCCCTCGGGTGTGGTTGACGAGACCGTAGCATACCGACACTCTTAGTGACTGACACAGGCGGTTCACGGCTGTAAACTCCCCCCTTGCATCATCCGGGACCAATAGCGATTCCGAAACACACATCGCTCTGTGTGAGGCTTTACCAAGTGCCTTCTTCGCCGGCACCGGACACGTGAGCAAAGGATGTGCTAGCTTCTTCCACCAAGGACAACACATACTTGGACCTATTACCTGTTTGCAGCCCCTGCTTAAGGCCTGATATGTACATCTCAGGGACCTTCCACGATTGTAGGGTGCTAGTGAGTGATGCTGCCACTTGCGTGGTCGCCCATTTGCTACTCCTGCGCTTATATAAGAGCACATATTTTACTTCCTTGGCTAACGTGGGCTACTTACACCTGCCCTGGGCTAGAAAAGTTGTGCATGCCACGCCCGGACCACCAAACGTGTTGCGAACCAAGGCGAACATCTCCGGTATCATTGCCTTCGATATAGCTACCTTTGAGTCCTCGTCAGTACGGGTCTACCGGCGTATACCTTCGTGGTATTGCAAGTACCATCCCTTTTCATCTTTGCCTCTTCACCTGACCCAAGCTCGACTAAAAATATTCGTGTTTCCATCGTGGCACTCCACCTCTTCCGTGGTCTGCCTCTACCAGACGCGAATTCTGCACTGTATCAATTTCTTGAGTTGATAGGGCAGAGGGTGGACTTACGGACCCCTCGTGCTGTCTCGTCGCTCTTGGAGATAATCCACAACTACGGCAGTAGGAACTCGGGAACACCAAGGATGTCACAAGTTTCCGTAATTGCAGTGGTCTTAATCGATGTTGTTTGATCAGGCATGATATGAGGGTCACAACGCGGTTGGTTGTCTGGTTTCGAGCGCGTTCACAGGGTGTACGCGTGCATATCAGGTGGTACATGACGTGTATACAAAACGCTTGGCTGTAATTCCTTTATCACTCTCTGTTGCCGGTGCAATCCCTTCGTCTGCACCAAGCTCCGCAAGGATAGGTCCCTCCGATGCTAATCCCTCCGGACCTCAGTACGTTTTACAACAAGGTGCATAGTCTGGAAAAGCCTCCCTGAAGCTATCACCTCGAAGCAGTAAACGCCAACCTTGACAGGGTATTCGGGAGCAGGTGATGAGCGCAGGGTGACCACTACAGGTCCGTGGCGCATTCGATGAATCGCACATCTCTTCTGCGCCGCATGGAGGAACGTCCCTGACTTTCGAAAAGCCGAGTCAACGACGGGCAACTCCCTTTCCCAGGCATACGGTCTAAAGTAGTTCACCGACCACAACGCCGCACTCGCCTCCTGTGCCGCGGATGACCGCCTAGTATTGCTTGATTGACTCAAGACCACAGTACACTCAATGACCCGCTCGGAGTTCGCGTGTACCTGGCGAAACCCTCTCTTTATTCTCAATCCCTTGCATGTGTTGGGCGTTCCTGTCTGGCCGGGACAGGTTCGTTCGTTATGCTAGCGGCCAGTATTGAGGCACGTGCTAACCGGTACCAAGCCACGCTAACCAAGGGACTCACTTTTCCCAGTACGTTGGCCTGAGCAAGTTGAGGTTAGCGTTGATCTTGGAGTGTTAGGGACTTACCCCTGAATTGACCACTCCCACTCGTGCAAATAGTTGTCGAGACATGCCGGTCCATTCTGTTCGTAGAGTCCAAGTCTGGATGCCCTGACCACCACGTGGTCTGGTGAGATTCTTTATAGTCGTTGTATTAGAGGACAGAGGAGGGGAGAGAGAGCGAAGCCTAGCTCGTAGCTCGGGGCAGAGAACGGAGAATAGAACGGAGTGCTCAAACTCTCCTCATGAACACACGGCATAATTCATAGTAACGCCTGGGAAGATATACGCAACGCTCTACAACTTGTAGCCGTCGCTGCTGGAACGATCCAAACGAACACCCTCCTTGGCTCTTCACAGCAGCGACGACACCGAAAAGACATTCAAGACTTGCTAGGACCTAAGAACAGCCAACGACAGAAGGAGGAAACGCGGCCACCGGGTCAAAACACCCTGTATAACACATATTCCAAACCATTGCAATTGAAACAACGACCGCATTCCAAACGATGACCATGGCCAGAAAATAAAATGCCAAGCGGTGCCCGACTCCCCCATGCCCCTCACAGTAGCGCAGGGTTGGCGACCAGACAAATGTTTCCTCGCATCACTCAAACATGGTACTCATCGAACAATTCTCATACCCCCTTACTCACCCCCCAAAGGCAGATTCAACAAGAGCCTACGGTGAGACTTAAAAGGGGTCGCAGCAAGGGATTTCGTCAAAATATCCGCGTGCTGCACTTCCGAAGCTACGAACTGAATGTCGATATTCTTAACATGACGTAGCTCTCTGACAAAATGCAAACGCACGTCGATATGCTTACTCCGTGTACAACTAAGAGGGTTCTCAGCCAACGCTATGGCCCCCTGGTTATCCTCGGAAACCCGCACACATGATCCGCTTAGCTCTGGACAAATAAACGACGACAACGCGTCCGTAAACAACGGTTTCTTCACCCTTTCACCCAGGGCGACATACTCTGCTCCTGCGGTCGACAACGTAACACACCTCTGCGTGCTACTTGCCCAACTGATGGCCGCAACCCCTGTGGTTATTTCAGTCCCTAATACCGAGCGCCTATCGTTCGACTTATCCGCATAATCAGCATCACTATACGCAGTCAAATCCAATCCCGAGCCCCGCACAAAAATCAATCCCATAAACCTGGTCCCGTGGAGGTAAGCCATAATCTTCAAAACTGCCTTCCAGTACCTCTCCGTTGGGTTGTGGGAGTGGCGCGCTACAGCACGCACAGCGTTCGAGATGGCCGACCTCGTCATGGTCGACAGCCACATCAAGCTGCCCACAGCCTCCCTGTACGGCCAGTCTCCTCCAAGTTCGCCTTCTTCTCTTGGACCTAGTTCCACACCGGGGGGTCGCGGGGATGTCAGAGGATGAGTTGATACCAAAACGATTTAGCATGCTCTCAATGAACGGCTTTTGCGTAGTCTCCAACGTCCCCAGTTCCCAGCCGCGTTTGAAAGCACAACCTGTGTACGAAGTCAGTTCGCCGAGGTTATTCGTGGGAAGTTCAAAGCTAGCGCGGCATGAAAATCCCTGCATGTGTCATCCGACCCTGCGATCACGATGTCATCTACATGAACGGACATTATCCGTTCTACCTTGCCGTCCACAATCATGCGAAATACACACGGGTCAGACGTACACTGCTCCATTCCGTACTCTACCACGGTCTACACCAATAATCCGGACCACTGCCGTCCGCTCTGCTTTAGACCATACAGTGATCTGTTTAGGCGGACGACCGTTCCTGACATGTCACCACACCCACCGGGTAGTTTCATATATATCTCGGCGTCGAGTTTCGCACGAACGAAAGCTTGCGCGACGTCTACATGAAAAAGCCGTAAACCATGTTTATTTTGCAACAGCCGCCAGAATTTTAACCGAGGGAGTTGGTTTAAACGTTTAAAAATAATCTACATCCTACACCTGGCTAAACCCTTAGCCACAAGTCTGGCCTTTGTCTTTACTATCACGCCATCCTTATCCGTCTTGTAGGTAAACACCCACTTTGCACCTACAGGTTTGCGCCCTTTTGGCGGTGTCGCGGCTTCGTACGTACCGGCCGTTTTGTGACCGTCCAATTCAATTTTCATGGCCTCGTGCCACGCCGCTTGGTATTGAGAACGCTCTACATCTGCTACGGACTGTCGGGGCGGTTCTACGTCTTCCGGGAAACTACTCGCCATGCACACGCTCAACTCCCCTTTGTTCTCCACAGCAGGTCTTCCGGCCATCTAAGCCACTGCGTCCTCCGTCGTCCAGGACGTACGATTCAGCACACTCCCAGGCTTCGACAACGACTCGTACGCTGCCGCAAGCAGCGCGTCTGCGACTCCTTCATCCATCCTTACCTGGTACACGGCAGGTTCACCCTCCAGGCGTTGGCTCTGATCGCGGGTCTGGCCTTGTACTGTCGGGGGGAGCCGGCCCCACCTGCTGAGCTCGTTTGCTGTCCTCCCCGAAAGGATCGCGGGGAGATCCTCACCGTTCCCTAGGACGGTGTCGGAGGCTGATGCTGCGTCCGGGTCGCCTCCGGCCCTCCCTGCCGGGACCGAGTAGGCGTCCACGGCGACCCCTTGAGACGAGTCCATCATCTCGGCGGTGCTCCCTTAAGACGAACCCATTGTCTCGGGCGTTTCGCCGCCGGCCTCGCCGGCGGCAGGTGCCTGCTGTGCGCGCTCCTGCATAAACGCGTCCAGGTCACAACCCCACGTCACGTCGAGGTCGTTCAAGTGAGCCAGACCGTCGTCCAGCTCATTCACCACCCCTCCACCACCTCAGTCCGATGTGCTCACGTCGTCTGCCTTTGACCCCCCCTTTTCCGTAGACAGGGAGTCATTCGCCTCGGCAGGTACAGGTGGTGCAGGCGACATGCGTTGCCAGGTGACATTGCGCTTGATTAGCACAGTGCGTTTCTTTGTCAGTACTCGTACTGAGTCTCGGGGGTAGTTTGTTGCAGGGCCAAGGTAAAAACACTCTTGTGCTTTTGCCTGTGACTTGTTTTATCTCTTCACCTTGCAGTAGCCGGCTTGAAGAAGGGCAGTAATACTACCGGGGGGGGGCTACCATGCCACATCTCATGCGGCGACTTGCTCTGTGGGTTAGCTGTTGTTGCTGTTCGATTCAAGGCGTCACACGCCCAGAGGGACGCTTCCCCCCACAACGACGTAGTGGCCGGGAGTTTCGCGCCAGGAAAAAGCTCTTGAGCCTGGATCCGGCCCGCCATTTCGGCCGTCTCTATTAAACCTAGCGCGCGCTCTGCTACTCCATTGAACTGGGGACTGTCGCGCCGTCGTGAATTCCAGCTTAATCCCTCAAAACTTTCCCCCGTGGAAGTTACTACCTTCATCAGATCGGACGATTACCTCCGTAGAAGGGACACCGTCTGCACGAGAATCCGCAAGGAACTTCTCGAACATATCCGCGGCGTCCGACTTGTGGCGCATAACGCACACCCACGTATACCGTGAAACATCGTCGCGCACGATGAGAGCATACCGCTTCCGCCCGAAAGACTCTACCACCTTTGGTCCACTCAAATCCACAAAAGCCCTTCCGAGCTTATTTTCTGCTCGTGTGTGTGGACTGCTTGATACCGTTGCGGAGACCCTTTGCCATGGAGCAACCTTTGCACTCCAGCAGCTCTCCCTCGAGGACAATCCCTTGCTGCTCCGCGGTCTTGCGAAGTAGTACCTCGTGAGAGTGTCCAGCAGCGCAGTGGAAATCGCTGATGTTTACCGCAGACTTGTTGGGCAGTTGTCCCGGGGCGAGTACAGCACAGGTATTTTCCCCACAGCTTCGGTCGACCGGGAAACCCTACAGGCTGTAGAGGATCCCACTCAACGGAAACACGATCGAACGCTCTGACTTGAGCCTGACTACAACCCCCGTGGGGCGCCCTTCGAAAGTATGGCCGTTTTTGACGAGAGTATGCAGGGAAAATATGTGGTAGCGGAGATCCAGCACGTGCGCAACGTTCGTAAGCAGCACTTGCACGGGACCGTTTCCGGACCGAAAGACGACGCTCACGTTACCGTAACCTTCGATCGCTCGAGTGGATCCGTCAGCGATTCGGGGAGTAAAGTTGCATTCTCTATAGTTTATCATGCAGTCTGCGGAGGGCGTCATGTGAGTAGACGCACCACTATCGCATATCCAGGCCTCGTCTCCTACCTGCCAAGCAGACTCCTCTTCTCCCGAACCATCGCTGCACTTGCCTGTCTCTTCGACCTTGAAAGCGGAGGCCTGGACCGTACCTTTTTCTTGGTCGTCGTCCCTTGCCCCATCCTTGCTCGTCACCGCTATGACAGCTTCTTCTTTCAATGAGGGTCAGACATCAGCAGCGTGCCCCCGCCCGTTGCATCGACGGCATCGATCCGTGGACATGAGGCAGGCATCGGCAGAGTGCCCGCGTCCCTGGCATCGGCGGCATAGCTTCGCCGTTCGCCGTGCACTCCCTCTTCCAATGGCCCTTCTTGCCACACCTATGACACTTCCCCACTGGAGTACCTCCGCTGGAGGTTTTAGCACTGCTGCCTTTGCCACCAGCAGCCGCGGCTTAGCCACCACCGTCCTTGTTGGTCTTTTTTCCGCCTCGTCCGTGACCCCGTCGTCCACCTTTGTTTCTGCCATTTCCTCCACCATTCCCGTGACCATCGCCACAGCCGCCGCCGGCGGCGTACATAGCATGGCCTGCATGGCCAGCGTTGGGAGCCTTCTTCCTGTTTACAGCAAGTCGGTGATGCCGTTCTCGAACAGCCTTGATGATGTTATCTCGGCCGATGCTGTCACGTGATGCCAGGTTCCGAGCCTCCTCCTCGTATTCGGCAGGCAGAGCGTCAATAAAGATGGTGTACATCATGTAGTCGTCTACTGACATTCCTGCCGTGAGCATTTCCGCGGCAAGATCCTCGATCCTGCCCATCTCCTCGAGCGGGTTGCTCCCCGGCGCCATCTTCAAACTGTTAAGGCGTCTAGAGAGGTCTGATTTGGCCCCCCTCGTCCGAGGGCCGTACCACGCAAGGAGAGCGTCCCACGCTTGCCTCGGCGAGGTACACCGGTGCAAAATACTTTTATCGCTCTTGTTTTTTATGGCTGTTAACGGAAAATCCCACGCCAGTGTATGTCTGTGCACACTTTCGCGGCTAAACCCCCTAGGGACAAGCATCGAGTTTCCGGTGTCGAATTCTCCTACGGGATGTACTGGGGTGGATCCGACACGAAAGAAGACAAGAAACCAATTCCTTTGGCGTAATACCGAGCGTCTCTTGTCCAAGGGTTGAACTCAGATTTTAGCCCACTAAACGATGGCACAGGAGTGTGTTTGGAGGCCAAATGGCGCGATAGAGGCAGATCAAATTCACCACCCAATTCACCGCAAGGGTATGCACCCCATCCTCCTGTCCTCCCATGCTGGTCTGGCTGACCCTCGGTGGGCCAACCTCGACAGGCAACACAGTTCCTCCGCGTCCAGTTGCTCCGAAATCTGGCGAGGCGCCCTCACGCAAATTTGTCTCTTGTTCTGCAGCAATCTCTCCTACAGCAGCAGTGGGTACTGCCCCTTGTGGGCTCTCCCCTACAGCAGCGCTACCCTCAGCGCTGCCGGACTCCGATCGGCCGTTGTTCCTCGTTAACTCGGCCATCATTTCCCTCATGGCGTTCAGCATCGACGCCTCGCTGTTCTCCATCGCCAGCTTGACCTAGCATCTCAGCTGTTCAACCTCACTCGGAGAATCGTGCTCTTCTTGAGCTGATCCCTTCGAAGGCATCGTGGGCTTCTGGTACCAGACCTCAAACGTTCAAGTACTAGTGTGTTCGTAGAGTCCAAGCCTGGATGCCCTGACCACCACGTGATCTGATTAGATTCTGTATAGTCGTTGTATTCGAGGACAGAGGAGGGGAGAGAGAGCGGAGCCTAGCTCGTAGCTCGGAGCAGAGAACGGAGTGCTCAAACTTTCCTTATGAACACACGGCATAATTCATAATAATGCCTGCGAAGATATACGCAACTCTCTACAACTTGTAACCGTCGCTGCTGGAACGATCCAAACGAACACATCTTTAGAGTTGGGCGCCGTTTACCGGCCAGTCACCGGTATCTCTGACTTCGTTGGGCGTGACTCTGTTACCTCCTTGGTAGTACCCGTGCTGGCTCTGGAGCCGGATACCTTCACTCCGGTTTCGTTGGGCTTGACTCTACTTACCTTATTCGCCGTATCCGTGATAATTCCGAATCCAGTAGTCTTTCTGTCTCATTGATGACCCTCCTAGTTTGCCTCAAGAGTGCGGCACCCAGTTAAAAAGCCTTCTGCTTTCGCGGCATTGATCACACTCCCGTATTTCTTAAGGATTTTGTCACTGAATTAACTCATAGAGCCGCCTTCCATGATTTTTACCTTCTTGTCGAGCATTCGATCTTCGAGGACGGTCGCCAGGACAATAGGAACTCCACTCTCGGCTAGTTCGCGTTTCGGAGCGATTCCTATATGCTTTTCGGGTCGATTGTTCCATTAATTCCAACGTCTTCACCTTGGGGTCGATTTTCCACTTGCTAAATCACCCATTTACCTTTGTGTTGATTAACCTATTAACCTCTTCCTCGTACGTAAGGGAACTCCACGACAGCTCACAGCAATCCTTACCTTGGATATCCTTCAAATCGATCCGCGTTTTCATCGTTGGTAGGAGCGATTCAACCCCGCGTTGGGTTGACCGCCCAAAGTAGAGTAGTCCCCTTATCTTGAACATCCTATTCCAAGGTCTGCGTTGACAGCAGTAATCCCCCTACCTTGGATGTTCTCTCCCCCCCCCCTTGTGTTTGAGTCGCCCAAAGTACACTAGTGTCCTTATCTTGGACATCCTCTGCCAAGGGTTGCGTTGACAGCAGTAATCCCCTTACCTTGGATGTTCTCTCCCGCCCCCCGCCTTGCGTTTCACACTCGGCTGAGCGAACGCAAGAAGACATCGAAGAATAACTTCATCCACCCTGTTCTGTGTCTATCACTGTGACACATCCAATGGAAAAAACAACTATCCTCGGTGGGACGCTAAACTGTTGCTTTGGCCGATTCCTGGTGTCGTGGTAATGGTTCGAATTCTTTGTCGGGCGAACATTCTCCATCCTACACTCATTACCGTCTCGATTAGCGTATTCAAATATTTTATTCCGGCCACATACTACCGTTGTTATACCCGGTAGCGCGGTTGATTTCCTGGGTTGAAGCGCGTACCAGATGGTCGGCATAGGTGTTTAAAGACGTTGTTCCAAATAATACGCGAAGGTGTATACGTAGAGAGTTGACTCTAACGTGTAGATATATTTAGATATATCCCATTTATGTTTCGTTTTTCCTTCCGTCGTTCATCCTCCCAAAAACTGCAGCAATCAGGACACCGTGGTACTTGCGAGCGTGCTTGGAACCATGAAAAGCTCATCTGACACACCGAATCAAACACAACCCCGCACAAGTGCATATTTATAGTATTAACTCTTGGATATTCGTGCATGAAACAAAGATAGCAAAAGCATCATACACGTACAGATACAATTGTTTGGTGCACACCTGAACTATAGTGTAGCATTTCTTTGTACCGTTTCTGTGCATGTATAGTTACTCCCAGCACTATACACTGTACTCAAAAAGGACTTGCAGTTCCTTATTTCATCGTGGGCAACGTCCAAACTGCTTTAGTGACAAGCTATGCGACCGCACCCGGATACGGCAAGCCCACGTCCATATTCGATCGTCAATGCCATGCACAGAGCTGTGTCATAATACGAGCCGGCTCAATAGGGCCAACCAGGTGCCCTTCGCAGGTCATACAGACCTCTTTGCGCGTCTCATATCGGAGCACCCAGGTCAAATACTCGTGGAAAACGGATGTAAGATACATGCACACTGCTACAGGGCAAGGTACGATCATCTGCCACCCACTGCCCGCCTTTCACGACGGCACCCAACCTCACGTCATTTGCGCTAACGTAGCAAATCCTTTGCCGCAGCGACGGCGTTTACCCTCACGCCGTCCAGGCCAAAATGACGGCCGTTTGCCACAGCGACGGCATGAAACTACCTCACGTCGGCTGGGCGAACGTGGTACAGCGTTCGTAATAGAGATTAGGTGAAGCACACTGCCACGGCGCCGGGTACGATCTTCTGCCTCCCACCGCCTGCTTTTCCGATGACGGCGGCATACACTATCACCTCGTCTAAGCAAACAGGGCAAATCCTTTGGCGCAGCGGCGGCCAAAACCTTCACGTCGCCTAGGCCAAATTGGCAGAGCCTTTGGCCACACTGACGGCGTAACACCTCACGTCGTCTGGTAATAAGCGGTACAGCTTTAGCCCTAACGATGTTCGTAGAGTCCAAGCCTGGATGCCCTGACCACCACGTGGTCTGATGAGATAATTTTTAGTCGATGTATTAGAGGACAGAGGAGGGGAGAGAGAGCAAAGCCTAGCTCGTAGCTCGGAGCAGACTACGGAGCAGTGAACGGAGTGTTCAAACTCTGCTCATGAACACACGGTATAATTCATAATAACGCCTGCGAAGATATACGCAACCCTCTACAACCTGTAACCGTCGCTGCTGGAACGATCCAAACGAACACCCTCCCCGGCTCTTCACAGCAGTGACGACACCGAAAAGACATTCAAGCTTGCTAGGACCTAAGAACAGCCAATGACAGTCCCGCAGGAGGGAACCCGGCTACCGGGTCAAAACCCCCAGTATACCACATATACTCCACACCCACCGGGCAGTTTCATGTATATCTCGGCGTCGAGGTTCGCGCGAACAAAACCTTGTGCGACGTCTAGATGAAAAATCTTTAAACCGTGTTCATTTGCAACAGCCGCCAGAATTTTAACTGACGCTGACGAGGGAGTTGGTGCAAACGTTTGAAAATAATCTACATCCTGCATCTGGCTAAAGCCCTTAGCCACACCTCTGGCCTTTGTCTTTACTATCAAGTCATCCTTATCCGTCTTGTAGGTAAACACCCACTTCGCACCTATAGGTTTCCGCCCTTTTGGCGGTGTCGCTCCTTCGAACGTACCGGTCGTTTTGTGACCGTCCAACTCAATTTTCATGGCCTTGTGCCACGTCGCTTGGTATCGAGAACGCTCTACATCTGCTACGGACTGTGGGCGTGGTTTTACATCTTCCGGGCAACCACTCGGCATGCACACGCTCAACTCCTTTTTTTTTTTCTCACACAGCAGGTCTTCCGGCCATCTAAGCCACTGCGCGTCCAGGACGTACGATTCAGCATACTCCCAGGCTTCGACCACGACTCGTACGCCGCCGCAAGCAGCGCGTCTGCGGCTCCTTCATCCATCCTTACCTGGTGTACAGCAGGTTCACCCTCCAGGCGTTGGCTCTGACTCCGGGTCCGGCCCTGTACTGTCGGGGGGAGCCGGCGCCACCTGCTGAGCTCGTGTGCTGGCCTCCCCGACAGGACCGCGGGGGGATCCTCACCGTCTCCTTGGCCGGTTTCGGAGGCTGATGCTGCGCCCGGGTCGCTTCCGGCCCTCCCTGCCGGGACCGAGGAGGCGTCCACGGCGCCCCCCTGAGACGAGTCCATCGTTTCGGCTATTTCGGCCCTCCCTGCCGGGATCGAGGAGGCGTCCACGGCGCCCCCTTGAGACGAGTCCATCGTTTCGGCTGTTTCGGCCCTCCCTGCCGGGAATGAGGAGGCGTACACGGCGCCCCCTTGAGACGAGTCCATCGTCTCGGCTGTTTTGGCCCTCCCTGCCGGGACCGAGGAGGCGTCCACAGCACCCCTTGAGACGAACCAATCGTCCCGGGTGTTTCGCCGGCGGCCTCGCCGGCGGCAGGTGCCTGCTGTGCGCGCTCCTGCATCAACGCGTCCAGGTCAAAACCCCACGTGGCGTCGAGGTCGTTCAAGTGAGCCAGACCGTCGTCCAGCTCATCCACCACCCCCCCCACCTCGATCCGACGTGCTCACCTCGTCTGCCTTTGACCCCCCCTTTTCCGTAGACAGGGAGCCATTCGCCTCAGCAGGTACAGGTGGTGCAGGCTTGTTGGGCTGTTGCCCCGGGGCGAGTACAGCACAGGTCTCTTCCTCACAACTGCGGTCGACTCGGTAGCCGTACAGGGTGTAGAGGGTCCCACTCAACGGAAGCACGATCGAACGCTCTGACTTGAGCCTGACTACAACCCCCGTGGGGCGCCCTTCGAACGTATGGCCGTTATTAACGAGAGTGGGAAGGGAAAATAAGTGGTAGCGGAGATCCGGCACGTGCGCAACGTTCGTAAGCAGCACTTGCACGGGACCGTTTCCGGACCGAAAGACAACGCTCACGTCGCCGTAACCTTCGATCGCTCGAGTGGATCTGTCATCGAGTCGGAGAGTCAAGTGCATTCTCTACAGTTTATCATGCAGTCTGCGGAGGGCGTCATGTGAGTAGACGCACCACTATCTCGCATATCCAGGCCTCGTCTCCAACCTGCCAAGCAGACTCCCCTTCTCCCGAACCATCGCTGCACTTGCCTGTCTCTTCGGCCTTGAACGCTGAGGCTCGGACCGTACCTTTTTCTTGGTCGTCGTGCCTTGGCCCATCCTCGCTCGTCACCGCCATGACAGCTTCTTCTTTCAATGAGGGGCAGACATCAGCAGCGTGCCCCCGCCCGTTGCATCGATTGCGTCGATCCGTGGACGTGAGGCAGGCGTCGGCAGAGTGCCCGCGTCGCTGGCATCGGCTGCATAGCTTCGCCGTTCACTCGCTCTTCTTCTTGCCACACCTATGACACTTGCCCACTGGAGTACCTCCGCTGGCGGTTTTAGCACCACTGCCATTGCCACTAGCAGCTGCGGTTGAGCCACCGCCGTCTTCGTTGGTCCCTCTACCGCCTCGTCCGTGACCCCGTTGTCCACCTTTTTTTCTGCCATTTCGTCCACCTTTCCCGCGACCACCGCCACCTCTACCGCCGCCGCCGGCGGCGTTCCGCCGCCGCCGCCGGCGGCGTACATCGCATGGCCTGCGTGGCCAGCGTTCGACCCCCTTCTTCTTCTTGTTTCCAGAAAGTCAGTGGCGGACGAAAAGGACGACGAAAAAAGAAAAAAATTCGAAGACGACCGCCGACGACGAAAGGACGAAAAAGCGAAAAAAAACGATTCGCCCGAAGAACGAACGAACGAAACGAATCGGCGAAGAAAAAAAAACGACGAAACGAAAACGAAAAAAACGAAAAAGAACGACGAATGACGAAAAATCGACGAACGAAGAAGAAACGAAACGAATCGAAACGCGAAAAACGAACGATTCGGAAGACGAAAGCGCGAAGAAAGAAACGACGACGAAAGCGACGACGATCGTCGAAACGATCGAAGAAATCCGAAAGACGAAGGAGCAACGCGAAATCGAGGACGACGATTCGAAACGAAAAAAAACGAATCGCGTTAGGAAAAAACGCGAACGGAAAACGACGACGAAAAAAGGAACGGATCGAAACGAGAAACGAATTCGCGACGAGAGACGAATTCGACGAAACCGAACGAAAAAAAACGAAAGAAAGAATTCGAATCGGACAGAAGACGACGAAACGCGAGCGAAAGAGAAGAAACGAAGACCGCGACGTTCGGACGAAAAAGAATCGCCGACGAAAATCCGCATCGAGAGAAACGCGAAAAAACCGAATCGATTCGAATTCAGCGACGGACGAGAGAACGAATCGAAAGATGTAGAGAGCGAAAATTTCGACTACTACGCCGCCGCCGGCGGCGTACATCGCATGGCCTGCGTGGCCAGCGTTCGACCCCCTTCTTCTTGTTTCCAGAAAGTCAGTGATGCCGTTCTCGAACAGCCTTGATGATGTCATCACGGCCGATGCTGTCACGTGATGCCAGGTTCCGATCCTCCACCTCGTATTCAGCACCAGGGTATGCACCCCATCCTCCTGTCCTCCCATACTGGTCTGGCTGACCCCTCGGTGGGCCAACCTCGACAGGCAACGCAGTTCCTTCGCTTCCAGTTGTTCCCAAAACTGGCGAGGCGCCCTCACGCAAATTTTTCTCTTGTTCTGCTGCAATATCCTTTGCCATGCCTACAGCAGCAGCAGGGATCTCTATCACAGCATTGGGTACTGCCCCTTGTGGGCTCTCCCCTACAGCAGCGCTACCCTCAGCGCTGCCGGACTCCGATCGACCGATGCATGCTTCAACAGCTGCAGTACTCTCTCGTACTTCAGCAGTGGGTACTGCCCCTCTTGGGCTTTCCTCTACAGCAGTGATTCCTACCTCTGCTGGACTCTCTCCTACAGCAATGCTGCCTTCAGCGCTGCCTGCTCCAATCGACCGTTGTTCCTCATGAACTCGGTCATCATGCTCCTCATGGCATACATCATCGATGCCTGCCTCTGCTCCAACGCCAGCTTGATCTCGCGTGGCAGCGTTTCAACTTCACTCGGAGAATCGTGCTCTTCTTGAGCCGATCCCTTCGAAGACATCGTGGGCTTTTAGTACCAGACCTCAAACGTTCAAGTCACTAGTGTGTTCGTAGAGTCCAAGACTGGATGCCCTGACCACCACGTGGTCTGATGAGATTATTTATAGTCGTTGTATTAGAGGACAGAGGAGAGGAGAGAGAGCGGAGCCTAGCTCGTAGCTCGGAGCAGAGAACGGAGCAGACAACGGAGTGCTCAAACGCTCCTCATGAACACACGGCATAATTCATAATAACGCCTGCGAAGATATACGCAACACTCTACAACTTGTAACCGTCGCTGCTGGAATGATCCAAACGAACAAACGACGGCACATAACCTCACGTCGTCTGAGCACAAGTGACATAGCCTTCGCCACAACGACGGCGCATAACTGCTGTGAATGTAGGTAAGTGGTAAGTGGTACGGTGCTGTAGTATCCAATATCATGAGTAGCACAGCCTCTGCCCTGACGACGGCACACAACCTCACGTCGTCTGAGCATAAGTGACATAGACTCTTCCATAACGACGGCACCTAACCTCACGTCGTCTGAGCGACAGTGAGTGAATCGAAGTTGTAAGTGGTACGGTGCTGTCCTATCCATTGCCCAATATGTAAACACAGTGAGCGCATTTAAGTTGCAAGTGGTACGAAGCTATGCTACCCATTACTGATTATGTAACGGAGTAAACACAAACCAACCCCCCCCCACAAACAACAAAACTCACGTCTCAGGGGAGAGCTCATTATCGTCTGCCCCTATGATGACAAGCGCTCACCTTCACTGTCAAGATGCTATGCGCTCAGTGCTTACTTTCACTGAACTCAACCCACGGGGGCGCTTACCTCGCCACAAAACCAGACCCCAGGATACTCACCAGCACACATACCTACCAAACTCCTGGAATCCCCACAGCATCCAAGCCTGAGGGGGGGGCTCACCTTCACCTCCCCCTCTCAGCGATAGCATAATGACAAGTGCTTACCTCCACTTGCAAGGTGCTACGCTTATCAGTGCTCACCTTCACTGAGGTCAATCCGCGGGGGCGCTCACCTCGCCATCCTGCCTTCTAGTAATGACAAGTTCTCGCTCCCCAGCATGTTACCATCCCAAGAGTACCAAGCATACTGTCATACCACTCCAACAACAGCCAATATGCGAACATCTCAGGCATGCTATCATACCAAGGCCATGGGCACTATCCATCATGCAACCCGTGTAACAGCCGAAACGCACATCCCACGCTTCCTATTGTACCAAGAATACCAGACGTACTAACATACAACCCCTCTCGTTGATACGTGTTAATAAGGCTGTGAACAACATGAACACGTGCAAACATGGCAACTCACTCCTAAACAACATGATATCGTTGTGCGGTCCGTCCAGGGCAAAATGTCCGCTCATACCTGGTACTCGCTTAGGCTTTTACTGTAGGTTTTAGTGTGGCGCTCGAAGCAGGTTTTCTTTTACGTAGGTGAATACTGTTGTACTTTATACATACCGGTACCGCCGTATATGCCGCTGTTTATTAATAATCGAAGGCATAAACTGCCGTAGTTCATGCTGCTACAGCAGTCCTAAGGTGCAAGTTTGATGACTATACAGTAGTATCGCGGGGGGGGTGGCACGGCAAAGCAAGGATCGATTACCTAGCCGGGTGATGTTCGGGACGATTGCTGGTGGGGAGAACCCGAGACCTGGCGGACAGGTTAAGACTTGGCATAGATGCGTAGTCGAAGACCTTAGGGAGTTCCGCGCCACCGAAGGGTCAACGGAACTTGCTCCCTTGGTATTTGGAGTTGAGACCGCACTGTGGCCCACTGCTGCAAAAAAGGCGGGGAAGTGGTACCGGGGGATCCTGGAAGCAGCCGAACGGTTCATGGTGAGGTGGCACGAGGCTGAGGCTGAGCTGAGCAGGCAGCGCCGCGCATCCGCCGTGGGTGGTGTCCAAGGGAATGGGGGGAGGAGGGGCAACAAGAGGAGTAGCAGAAAACCCGACCAAGGGAATGCGGAGAGGGGGGGGAAGAGGAGTAGCAGGGAAACTGCAGTGGACGAAAGTAGGAAGGAGATGGCAGATAGGGTAGCCAGGTACCGGGCAGACTAAGAAGTAGAACATGCCTATACTACTCGTACCACCAACTGGTGCAGCTGGTTCGAACGTGGTCTTCCTTTGTCTTCCTGTTGTTTTTGTTTATTTTTATTTCATTTTATTGTCTTCTTTGCGGTGACCCTATGTGATTTTCATTTCTCTTCCTTTCTTCGATTGATAAGCCTTATTGAAGGAGTCGTGTGGCGTGGGTGGATGACGAGCCTGCTCTGCTTGTTTCGTACTGTCTGACGCCGAGGGGCCGGCATAGTTGACGAACGCTGGACGATGGTGGCAGACAGGGTAGCAAGGTACCAGGCGGGCCAGCAGGGATACCCTGGCTGTGCTACTCGTACCATAAACTGCTGCCGCTACCTGGAGCATGCCTTGTGCTTTGTTTGGTTTGACTGTTATTTTTACCTTGGTTCTTAGTCTTACTCTGTTGACGACTAGTGGTGTTTTCTTCTTTTTTTTTTTTTTTTTCCAGCTCGTTCTTTTCAAGTGTCTGCCACGTCCCCTACGTGGGGGTACGATGGTTTGTTGCTATACTGAAGTATATACATATACCAGGTATATTTTAGTTTCTTTTTTTCGTTTCTTTTCTCTTTCGAATTGTCTTTGTTTTTGTTTTTGTTTTTTCTCTTTGTTTCGTTTTTGTTTCTCTAAGTCATGGAATGTGTATGTCGTGCCTGTCGTACGCAGTATGATGACATGGCATTGCATTACATACGTGGCAACGTAGTATCTCTGTGGCGTAGCTTTGTGACCACAGAACTTGTATCTCTCTAGGTTTGAAGAATCGGCACGGACACTGGTTGTGCTGGATGTCGACGCGTAGAAAGAACGGTTTAATGCGAAGAAAACAACAACAACAACATATAGCTAGGGAGATTACCTTATTCATGCCCCACTTTCTTTTTCTTTTTCTTGTTCTTTTTCGGTTTGGTTTTTTCGTTGCTTCTCTTTCTTTATGGTGTATTTTGGTTGCTGGCGTATGTATGTATGTTGTGTCGGCCGCACCTTGTGCGAAGGCATGGTATTGCGTAGGCTATTAATGCATTACGGTGTGTTATCTCTGTGTCGTAGTCTGTGACCACAGATCTCGTATCTTTCTAGGGTGAAGAATCAGCATGGACACTGGGCTTGCTGGATGTCGACGAGAAGAAGAACGGTTTAATGTGAAGAACACACACACACTATCCGGACGCCACAGCTGTGTGGTTGATTCAAAGTTATGCGATCCAAAGAGAGGTGAAATATGGTTGTCAATACCGAACAGGTCAACATAATAAAACGACTCTATTTCGTACGCATTTGGAAATACATACCCGGTCTAATATATAAACCACCTGTCGTGCCGCCCCAGGAGATGTGGCAGATAGCACAAGAACAAGCAAAATAGACAATAATATCAGAACACGTGCTATACTAAACAGAGTAAGATCAAGGAAATTGTAGGCAAACCGATACACAACAGCCGCAGCAGTTTGTGGTACGAGTTGCGTAGACAGATTTTTAGATACTATTAATCGATCTGATACCAACAAGTAGTAGCCATCCTGTCTGCCGTCTATTCCATGTTTTCGTCAACCGTGCAACCCCCGCGGAGCTGATATGGGCTAGGCAGCGGAAAACAAAGAAAACAGGCTCGACGTCCATATGCTGCCCGTGGGCGCGTACTATTAATATTAACCATGTAACACAATATATTTGTGGTCGCCAGACTTGCTATGCTCTCACCACACTTCGTACGCATTTGGAAATACATACCCGGTCTGATATATAAACCACGTGTCGTGCCCCCCCAGGAGATGTGGCAGATAGCACAAGAACAAGCAAAATAGACAATAATATTAGAACACGTGATATACTAAACAGAGTAAGACCAAGGAAATAGCAGGCAAACCGATACACAACAGCCGCAGCAGTTTGTGGTACGAGTTGCATAGACAGATTTTTAGATACTATTAATCGATCTGATACCAACAAGTAGTAGCTATCCTGTCTGCCGTCTCTTCCATGTTTTCGTCAACCGTGCAACCCCCGCGGAGCTGATACGGGCTAGACAGCGGAAAACAAAGAAAACAGGCTCGGCGTCCATACGCTGCCCGTGGGCGTGTACTATTCACCGTGTAGCACTATATATTTGAGGTCGCCAGACTTGCTATGCTCTCACCACACTTCGTATCTCGCTGACTTCATGTCCTTATTATTGGTCATATCTCGGTGGCACAGCGGTGTGTGTGTGTTCTTCACATTAAACCGTTTCTTCTACTCGTCGACATCCAGCAAGCCCAGTGTCCGTGCTGATTCTTCACCCTAGAAAGATACGAGCTCTGTGGTCACAGACTACGACACAGAGATAACACACCGTAATGCATTAATAGCCTACGTAATACCATGCCTTCGCACTAGGTGCGGCCGACACAACATACATACATACGCCAGCAACCAAAATACACCATAAAGAAAGAGAAGCAAAGAAAAAACCAAACCGAAAAAGAACAAGAAAAAGAAAAAGAAAAGGAGAAGAATCCCAAATAAATAAATAAAATGGGAAGCCAAAGCTCAGACACATACATACTTACCCCGAGCATGAGCCAAAAGGGACGTGCAAGGGGAAAGATACGAGAAGGAAAAAGGGGACTATGCATCCCGGTGAACACTTAACTAAGTAAAAAGAGCAATAGTGAGTGGGCCAAAATACGCTCGTCACCCACCCACTATGTAGTACTTCTTTCATAAGGATAAGAAGGGAAAAAAAATCAAAATGCATACCGAACGGCCGCAGCACTTGGCGGTACGAGTAGCAAAGAAACGTCCAACCTATTAGTCGGCCTGGTACCTTGCTACCCTATCTGCGGTCTCTCTGCTACTCTCTTCTACCGCGGTTTCCCTTCTACTCCTCCTGTTCCCCCCCCTGCCCCTATACACTTGTACGGTGTTCCCTCTACCCCTCCTGCTGTTACCCCTCCCCCCATTCCCTCTAACACTACCTGCAGCGGATGCACGGCGCTGTCTACTCAGCTTTGCCTCAGCCTCGTGCCACCTGCCCATGAACTGTTCAGCTGCTTCGAGGATTCCCCGGTACCACTTTCCCGTCTGTTTTGCTGCAGTGGGCCACAGTGCGGTCCCAACTCCAAAGACTAAGGGGGAGTCTTCCGTTGATCCCTCTGAGGCTTTGAACACTCTAAGGTCCTCAGCAATTGCCCTAGGCCAAGTCTTAGGCTGCCCGCCTGGTTTCGGGCTCCCCCCACCAGCGATCGTCCCGAACATCAACCGACTGGGCAATCGCCCCTCGTGTTGCCGCACCACAGCCCCCGCAAAGAAGAGTCGCCGTTTACGGATGGTCGTTTCGATACTTTCGCATCGTGTTATCCTGAGCGCCTTCGCATACGAGAGGGTGGTGTGGTCGGTGCGTAGTCGGCGCTGGAAACCAATGACTCGCAGAAGGACTTCGTGGTGGGCTGATCGAAGCTTGGCGAAGTGGTCCGCATTGAGGGTCCACGTCACGCAACCGTACAGCAAGGTCTCAATCACCTCGGCCTTCAGCATCCGGACTTTCAGACTAAGCGGTGCGTTCGTCCTATCGTACAGTTCCGGACCATACCGTTTGAGGCATGCCCGCATCAGACGGATTCGTCGCTCGATTTCGAAGGAGAGGTCAGCGTTCTCGTGGATAATGCCTCCTAGGTACAAAAACTGGGTCGTCTGTTTATACTTTTGGCCTGCAGCTTCGATCGCGAGCGGTGAGGTGGTAAACGTCTGATCCGGTGTTCGTAGTAGCATCGTCTCTGTCTTCTTCTCGGATACCGTGAGACCTACTGCTTCGAAGACAGTCACGATGACTGTCATCATTCTCGCAAGGCCTTCCGCCGACTTCGAGACTATTCCTGCATCGTCTGCATACAACATGCCCCACACAGCCCTTTGCACGCATGCCAACGGTTCCTCTTTTCCGACAACCCTGTCCTCTTCGAGATGAACCAAATCCCTTACGATGCATTCGTCTTTGCTGAAGCGTACCAGCACGATGTGTATCGCAGCGGCGAAGAACACGTTGAACAGTAACGGCGATAGTACGCAGCCTTGTAGTACATTGCGGTACTACCAAACAGTACAATCATATTATTATCAGAGTGTCCAAATAGCAAAATCACACCTGGTAGGTATTCACCCCGACGAAAACACGCATTTTCTTTCAGAATATTATCACAATCATGGACATTTACATTGGTTATTACTCACGGGATGTTCCATACCTTTTCGTTGATAATAAGAACGAGGACTCCTTTTTCGCAGGTGATCACATCAGTGCAGGTCGCCCGTTTGCGATTTTTTCCACCATCACCTACTCCTTATTAGTGATGATGCTAGAACTACTAATTGCAGCAGTGCCTGGAGATACGAGCGTTCGGTATGTACGTTATTGTCTTTTTTCGCGACATCCCGTGGCATGCCGTGGCACCATCTGCGGCGAAGCCTTCCACGGCATCTTCCACGGCATACCACGGAACCTTCCACGAACCTCCACGGCATACCATGGGACCCTAAACCTAACCCTAACCCTAACCGACGTTGGAGTGCCGTGGGGGTTGTCATGACATGCCGTGGGGTTGCCATGGATTGCCGCGGCGGTAGCCGCGGGGGTTGCCATGGTGCTACCCATGGCATGTCATGGCAACCCCCACGGCGTGCCATGGAATCCTGTGCCACACCATGGGATGCCGTGGTGATGCCATTGTATGCCATCGGCGGTACCATGGCAACGCCACGGCATGCCCACGACAAGGTCGAATAGTGTAGAACCTTGTATGCAGCCCACCGCAGGTAGTACTCGAACTAACTGAAGCAGACCCAATACCTCACAACTCAGATTACATGCATAGTTTTTAGCGTTGATGTGCCAGCCTACCTCCCCCTTCTGTTTGCTCGAGACCGACAGCAAGCATCACGTCAGCATTTCTTTTATCTACTGTACATGCCTATCAGCACTAGGGAAACGATTCCAATGTTATGTTAAAATCTTGCCACACCCAGCTGGCTTTTCGATGCTTTCCGTCTGCTCATATGGACGCAAACACGATCGCAAACAACCGCTCATCCCAAGCTCCTGCCAATAGTCCAGGGTTCTACACTATATGACCTTGTCGTGGGCATGCTATATTACAGCTAGTATCCCCTCTGATTATGGCAAATTGGGTCCTGTTCACGTGGCATAACTTGATGTCTTGTTGTCACCGATTACCTGCTTCCTTCCGAAAATGGCCGCGCCCCAGATGGCGAATAGCCCAAAGGGGTCTTAATGCTTTCCACGTAGTGGGTTTCATTTTTATACGACATAATAGTATACCATCTGTAGGTCGTCACTAGATGTGGTAAGGAGTATGACCCAAGTAGGATAATAAAAGCTCCGTGCCGGCTCGTTAGTGCCCACCGTCACGCTGAAGACTACCCCCGAGAAGTGCTCACCAAGCGACTCGTCTACTGCCACAGTGGCTGTCGGGCGCTCACCTTCATCTTCCAGCTGCGTACGACGACTTACAAATGTTCGTCAGATTTCACCAGTTCGCCAGGCCCAAGCGTTACCGGACCAAACGAATGATCAGATTCGATGAAGTCCGCAAAACAAACATTACAGAACAGCAGCATCAGATTGCATCAGTTCGCCGAACCACCCAATTTTGTTTTTGCGGACACCAGTCTTCGATCAGCTGGTGCTCGTGTGACTTGCTCTCTCCGACCTGCATGGTGCTCGTGATCCTATCACCACTTCCTGATCCCGCCTTGGTCGATCTCCGGGTTCATCATCTTACGGCAAGCTCCCCGGGGTGAGCTGTCAACGTTCACCGTACTCTCCTCCTCAGTTCGTACGTTGGACCCTTCGGCAGTCCCAGTGGCTCCAAGGCTTCGCTCAGGCCAGAGCAAAGCAAACGATGACCAAAAACCCCCCGATTGCGAGCGATGCAGATACTCGATGACCTCATTAGGCCACTTCTTATGCAGCCCGAAACTAGGATTGAATAAGCTGGTTTCCGATCGTTTATTTTTCCGACTGGAGTGTGAATAGCTTCCCTTCTTATCGTCCGTCGGATCGAGTATAATACCTGGTATTAATAGTTACTAATAATTATTGTGTTTTTTTCTGGAGACGTTCGATGTAAGGGAGTGACTTTCAATAGATTGATTATTTAATAGCTCCAAGAAAAAAGGGTAAGGCAGGCGGAAGTCGGTTCGAAACTGCTTCGCCGTAGTGCTCGTGGGGGTCAGAGAGGTTTTCATCTTCCAGCAGCTGCGGCCAACCACACATACATGCTAATGTCTCGCTTCTTCCTCGAGCAGCGTGTGAGCTTCAAACGAGGTGCGTTCTCCCCCATCTCGTCCTCGAGGCCATCGTGGCGCTGGATTTCTTCGAGAGTCGCCAAAGCTACGTATAGTCAGTGCAGCAGATACCAAAAGGTCATCGATACCGCGCACTGCGGCCATCGGGCGCTGTCACGTGCTGCTAACGGGCATAGATAAGGACGTATCACGCTGACTCACGCCGAGCAGCAGCAGAAGTGACAGCAGCCAATCCAGCGTAGTACATGTTGGGTGGGATCGGGTCACATGTCGTGTTTAGTTTCGTGGGTGTGTGGTACTCGTGCGAGTATGCGGCGGGACTTTCTAACATTTTATAAACAATACTTGTAAACCTCGCTAAAAACGGAATAAAGACGAGGCGTATTACGCAGCTTGCAAAGTTGAGTATCAACTATTCAATCATCGAACTCACAGCTGACGTGTTGAAATACGTCAGCTCTGTGTGTTGTTCTTCACCTTAACCCCTTTAGTATCGCAGTCCCGATTTGGGGACGAACTTGTCTAATTCCAAATGATTTGTCCCCAAAACCGGACTGCGGTACTAAAAGGGTTAACCTTTTTAGGATCGCAGTCCCGTTTTGGGGACAAACCACTCTATTAATAGGACGATAGTCGTTTGGGGGACAAACGACACAGCAGTACATAGAGTGGTTTGTCCTCTAAACGGGACTGCAGTCCTAAAATTGTTAAGCCGTTATTTCTACCTGTCGACATCCAGCACAACAACCAGTGTCCGTGTCGATTCTTCATCGCTAGAAAGATACAAGTTCTGTGGTCACAAAACTACGCCACAGATATACTACAATAGTACACAAAATCACAAAACACACAAGCACAAGTACACAATGCAATTACATGCCATCATACCAGGTACTGGATATGACAGGCACGACATACACTATTCTTCGAGAGAAAACGAAGGAAAACAAAGAAAGACCAAAACAAAGGAAAAAATAACACAAATCGAAAGAGGTACGTCAAGGAGAGAACAAATGAAAAAAAAACTGTCGAGCCTCCCCGCTAGGGATCAGACACTTGAAACCATGCTGAACACCACTCGACTCGTAATAAACAGAGGGAGACTAAGAACCAGCCATAGGGGAAAATAATAACAATGAACAGGCAAACCGAAGCACAAAGTACCCTCCAGGTTGTTGTTGTTGTTGTTGTTTTCTTCACATTAAACCGTTCTTTCTACCCGTCGACATCCAGCACAACCAGTGTCCGTGCCGATTCTTCAATCCTAGAGAGATACAAGTTCTGTGGTCACAAAGCTACGGCCACAGTAGAGATACTACGTTGCCACGTATGCAATGCAATATCAATGCCATGTCATCATACTGCGTACGACAGGCACGACATACCCATTCCATGACCTAGAAAAACAAAAACGAAACAAAGAGAAAAAAAACAAAACGAAACACAGACAGTTCGAAAGAGAAAATAAACAAAAAAAAGAAACAAAAATATACCTGGTATGTGTATATACTTCGTATAGCAACAAACCATCGTAGCGGTTTGTGGTATGAGTAGCATAAACAGGCTCTCCCTACTGGTCCGCTTGAGACCTGGCTACCCTGTCTGCCGTCTCTGTCCTGCGTTTGTCAACTATGCCCCGCCCCTCGGCGTTAGACAATACGAAATAACTGATAAGCAAAGCAGGCTCGTCATCCACCCAAGCCGCACGACTCCTTTCTTAACCCTTTTAGAACTGCAATTCCGTTTTGGGGACAACTCAATAGTCAAATTCCAAGTAGTTTGTCTCCAAAAAGGGACTGCAGTTGTTCTAAAATCAATAGGAGAAAGGAAGAGAAAGAGTGCGACAGATGAAATAGTTGATACTGAACTATGCAGGCTGCGTGTTACCTCGGATGCATGAATCCGACTGGCGAGTTGGATCGAAAATCTCAGCATTTTTGACTGTCTGGTCCAGTAGTTGGAAATCACAATCGAAAAAGCTTGGATTGAAAAGGTGATTTTTCAACTGCATAATTAAAAACGCCAATTTTTGTCTCCGATCGAGAACCGGCCTTTTCAATCCATGTTTCCGACTGCATAAGAAGTGGCCTTGAGGTTGTTATTAAGACACACCAACTAGGGTTGGATTGGCGAAACTTCGTCTGGATCCGGCTTAGTCCCGATCGAGGGAGTTCTGAGGATAAAGCGGATTCCTGTTGGGACTTTCTGAACCAGCCCGCGTATATTATTTATACTAGTACTAATAATAGTACCAGGTACCTTCAGCCTTACAACACTACAACACGAGTTTTACAGCAGCAGCAGTAGGAGTTCCAAGTGCACCAAATAGTTGTGTGCGACGAAGGATGCGTCGAGAATCGAAACCTTTCCAAAGACGAACGTCCTACGAAGATAAGCTTTGGCTGACGCCCCTGATGATGGCGGGAAGAAGTGGTGACCCTGGCACTGGTTTGCCTACGACTACCACGCAAAAAAAGACGTTGTTCCGAGAACTACCCATAAGGCCGAGAATGAGTGTCCCTGACTGGCTTCCAGCCCAAGAGGGTCGTGAGATCAAGTATCCGCTGAACCTCATCAACGGCGTGTACCAAGTACACAAACAGGAGGTGAGCCGTAGATAATACGTGTGCATCTGTATCAGGTATGGTATATGGTAGTACCCGTTTAGTACTGCTATCAGTTCCGTACTACTTCTTGTTGTATCAGGGATGCGAAATTCCCAGCAGAGTGGTACGTATCTACCCGAAGTTTTTAGAGCTCGAGGTAATAGCTGTACACCTCACACCTATACCTGTCTCCCCCACCCACAGCCGTTGACTATTAATACGAGTACTAACTCCTGCTTGGCCTGCCCCGTCCTTGGGATGGGTCGAGGAAGTCCGCCAGGACCTGCAACGGTCTAGCGATAGTCACACGAACATCGAGCTTCGGACTGGGTAGAGGGTACCTTGCGCGGTCCGGCTGGTGGCCTGGTCGATTTAAGGACCGCGTGGGGTGGTGATGTTTTTTTCTTTTTAACCCCGACGCTAATAGGAGTTCATCCCTCAGACGGGACGTGTACATCACCACAGCAGAGAGCGTTAGATGGGCAGTCGGGGGAGTGGAGAGGCTGGCCACAGCGTGGGTATGCATGCACGACAGGAAGGATGGGAGTATCGGCGTTGGTTGGGACGGCTGCACCAAGCCAACGGAAACCAAGGTGCGTACCGGGCTACGAAACGGAGAGCCACTTTCGCCATAGAGAAGAAAAAGAAACACAAGAAGAAAAAAAAAAGGAGGCGGGGACGAGCCTCACGTCGGCTGGCAAAGAAAGCAGCACGCGAGGCTCGTAAGAGACAGAAGTAGGCACTGGTTGCGGTAGCGACCTGCAATGTGCGCACCCTGGCTGTAAAGGGGGAAAACGGGTACGGACATGACGCGCGTGTACTGGCGAAGGGACGGCAACTCAGCTGTGACTTCATTGGCCTGCAGGAACCTCGGAGGTCCGGTAGCACGACGTTCCGTGCGGCAGGGTATCGCGTTTTCTGTTCAGGTCAGGAAACAACAGCTGCCAGGCAAGGGCTGTACGGAGTAGGTCTAGCTGTAAAGGAGTCGTTGTGCAGTAAGGCTGTGTACACTCATCAGTTCAATGACGAGCGGCTTATGTCTATTTTGCGCTTTGAGCTGGCTAGCAAATGCGAGGCAGTTAATGTTTTCGTTGCGTATGCTCCAACTGATTGTACGAAGGACGTTGAACTGAAACGAAGTTTTTGGCAGAAGCTGGAGGACTTGGTGGAAAAGATCCCGACGAAAGAGTGTCTGGTTGTACTAATGGATGCCAACGCGCGAACTGGACAGAGGATGGAAGAGTGTGGTGAGGATGAACGTAGAGTGCATGGAGCATATGGACGTGATGTTGAAAATCGTCGCGTCGCGCCTCAGCAACTACTGCGAGACCGAGGAATTACTCCCGGAGGAACAGTGCGGCTTCCGCCCCGCACGATCAATGATTGATATGTTGTTCGTAGTGCGCCGGTTGCAAGAGCTTGGAAGACAGAGGAAAACCCCCCTGTACTTGTGCTTCATCTGTTATGGGAAGTACTCACAGATCGATTACCTAGCCGGGTGATGTTCGGGACGATTGCTGGTGGGGAGAACCCGAGACCTGGCGGACAGGTTAAGACTTGGCATAGATGCGTAGTCGAAGACCTTAGGGAGTTCCGCGCCACCGAAGGGGAACTTGCTCCCTTGGTGTTTGGAGTTGAGACCGCACTGTGGCCCACTGCTGCAAAAAAGGCGGGGAAGTGGTACCGGGGGATCCTGGAAGCAGCCGAACGGTTCATGGTGAGGTGGCACGAGGCTGAGGCTGAGCTGAGCAGGCAGCGCCGCGCATCCGCCGTGGGTGGTGTCCAAGGGAATGGGGGGAGGAAGGGCAACAAGAGGAGTAGCAGAAAACCCGGCCAAGGGAATGCGGAGAGGGGGGGGAAGAGGAGTAGCAGGGAAACTGCAGTGGACGAAAGTAGGAAGGAGATGGCAGATAGGATAGCCAGGTACCGGGCAGACTAAGAAGTAGAATATGCCTATACTACTCGTACCACCAACTGGTGCAGCTGGTTCGAACGTGGTCTTCCTGTTGTTTTTGTTTATTTTTATTTCATTTTATTGTCTTCTTTGCGGTGACCCTATGTGATTTTCATTTCTCTTCCTTTCTCCGATTGATAAGCCTTATTGAAGGAGTCGTGTGGCGTGGGTGGATGACGAGCCTGCTCTGCTTGTTTCGTACTGTCTGACGCCGAGGGGCCGGGCATAGTTGACGAACGCTGGACGATGGTGGCAGACAGGGTAGCAAGGTACCAGGCGGGCCAGCAGGGATACCCTGGCTGTGCTACTCGTACCATAAACTGCTGCCGCTACCTGGAGCATGCCTTGTGCTTTGTTTGGTTTGATTGTTATTTTTACCTTGGTTCTTAGTCTTACTCTGTTGACGACTAGTGGTGTTTTCTTCTTTTTCTATTTTTTTTTCCAGCTCGTTCTTTTCAAGTGTCTGCCACGTCCCCTACGTGGGGGTACGATGGTTTGTTGCTATACTGAAGTATATACATATACCAGGTATATTTTAGTTTCTTTTTTTTGTTTATTTTCTCTTTCGAATTGTCTTTGTTTTTGTTTTTGTTTTTTCTCTTTGTTTCGTTTTTGTTTCTCTAAGTCATGGAATGTGTATGTCGTGCCTGTCGTACGCAGTATGATGACATGGCATTGCATTACATACGTGGCAACGTAGTATCTCTGTGGCGTAGCTTTGTGACCACAGAACTTGTATCTCTCTAGGTTTGAAGAATCGGCACGGACACTGGTTGTGCTGGATGCCGACGCGTAGAAAGAACGGTTAATGGCTTGATGTCACGCAGGGGCTGCGGCAAGGCTGTGTGCTATCACCGTTACTGCTGTTAAACGTATTCTTCGCTGCTGCGTTACACGTCGTACTAGTACGCTTTAGCCATGACGAAGCCATCGTAAGGGATTTGGTCCAACTCAGTGATGCTGGAGTAGTGGGAACGGAGGAGCAGGAGCCGTTGGCGTGCGTGCGAAGGGCTGTAAGGGGCATGTTGTACGCCGATGACGCAGGGATTGTCTCGAAGTCGGCTGAAGGGTTCGCGAAAATGATGACAGCCATAGTGACTGTTTTCGAAGCAGCAGACCTTACGGTGTGGGAAAAGAAGACAGAGACAATGCTTCTACAAACGCCAGACCAGAAAACCCTCGCACCACCGCTCGTCATCGAAGCAGCAGGCCAGAGGAATAAGCAGACTGCCCAGTTCTTATACCCAGGCGGCATTATCCACGAAAACGCTGACCTCTCGCTCGAAATCAACCGACGGATCCGTCTCATGCGAGCATGCCTCAAACGGTTCGGGGGACCCTCAGAGCTGAACACTTTGCCAAGCTTCAAACGGCTAACCAAGTCCTTTTGCGAGTCATTGACTTCCAGCGCCGACTTCGTACTGACCATACCACCCTCTCGTACGCGAAGGCCTCCAAAATCACACGTTGCGAGAGCATCGAAACGACCATCCGCAAACGGCGTCTCTTCTTCGCAGGGGGGGCCTTAGGGAGTTCCGAGCCACCGAAGGGTCAACGGAACTTGGCCCCTTGGTGTTTGGAGTTGAGACCGCGCTGTGGCCCACTGCTGCAAAAAAAGGCGGGGAAGTACCGGGGGATCCTCGAAGCAGCCGAACGGTTCATGAGGTGGCACGAGGCTGAGGCTGAGCTGAGAAGGCAGTGCCGCGCATCCGCCGTGGGTGGTATCCTTGGGAATGGGGGGAGGAGGGGCAACAGGAGGAGTAGCAGAAAACCCGACCAAGGGATTGCGGAGAGGGGGGGGAAGAGGAGTAGAAGGGAAACTGCAGTGGACGAAAGTAGGATGGAGATGGCAGACAGGGTAGCAAGATACCAGGCGGACTAAGAAGTAGAACATGCCTATACTACTCGTACCACCAACTGGTACAGCTGGTTCGAACGTGGTCTTCCTTTGTGTTCCTTTTGTTTTTGTTTATTGTAGTTTCATTTTTTTTTCTCTTCCTTTCTCCGATTGATAACGCTGGACGGAGGTGGCAGGCAGGATACCAAGGTAGCAGGCGGACCATCAGGGAGACCCTGGCTGTGCTACTCGCCCCATAAACTGCTGCCTACCTGGAGGGTGCTTTGTGCTTTGTTTGGTTTGCCTGTTGCTTTCACTTGGTTCTTGGTCTTACTCTGTTGACGATGACTAGTGGTGTTTTTTTTTTTTTTTTTTTGCCAGTTCGTTTTTTCAAGTGTCTGCCAGATCCCCTGTGGGGGGGGGCACGATGGTTTGTTTCTTATATACTCGTCTATACTTTTTTTTCTTGTTTCTTTTTCCCTTTGGAATTGTCTTCTTTGTTTTTTGTTTTTGTTTTTTCTCTTTGTATCATTTCGTTTCTCTAGGTCATGGAATGTGTATGTGGTGCCTGTCGTACGCAGTATGGTGACATGGCATTGTTGTTGTTGTTGTTTTCTTCACATTAAAAACCGTTCTTTCTACGCGTCGACATCCAGCACAACCAGTGACCGTGCCGATTCTTCAAACCTAGAGAGATACAAGTTCTGTGGTCACAAAGCTACGCCACAGAGATACTACGTTGTCACGTATGCAATGCAATGCCATGTCATCATACTGCGTACGACAGGCACGACATACCCATTTCATGACCTAGAGAAACAAAAACGAAACAAAGAGAAAAACAAAAACAAAGACAATTCGAAAGAGAAAAGAAACAAATATAAATACAACTATCATTACGATTTTTGAGGTCGTTGTCACTTGCTAGCTCTTGGCAGACAGACCGACTGATAGACAGCTCTTGGCAAACAACCCTTCTTCTTTGAAACAGCCGAACAGCCAAACAACCTTTCTTCTTTCTTCTTCGCCAAACAGCCAAATAACCTTTCTTCTTTCTTCTTCCGCAAACTGCCAACCAATAGACAGCTCTTCGCACGGCGCCTAAAAGAGGGGTCTCGCCTTCGACGAACGGCATAGATAGGTGCAGCTGTCGGCGGCCAAGCTGCTGCTGTCGGTGGCGAACCTGCTGGCGCTGCTGCAACCCCCGCCTCTCCCTTCTCCACGCCCCCTAACCTCATCTCCCCCTCGTCGAGAGGCGCGTGGTCCTCGCCCTCTTGCAAGAGAGCGGCAACGACAAAGACCGACCTGGTGCCGGCTGTTGTTTGCGACCAGTGCACGGAGCAGCACTTGGTCAAGAACTCCGCGCCTGATGGCAAAAACGTGGCCTTCGCCACTTGCAAGGATCTCACGTGCGTGGTGGCGGGACCATCCTGACAGGGCAACCGACTGCGAGTTCTATGCTCGCCCGATCAAGGAAGGGACTGTCTTGTACTCCCTCGAGACTGCTGACAGTGGTGAGTGTCTTATGTCTATTGTGCATGCTGTATGTTGCTAGTACGTTTTTTGGGGGTTTTCAATTGCCTTTTTTTTGCATACAAGCCTACGTCAAAGCGTTTATTTTTTTTTTACTCATCCATGCTCGTTCTTTCCCCTTCGTGCGTTGGGTCGGCTCCTCTTACACACAGTGCACGCGAACGCGCACATGCACAACTGTTTGCGGGACGTGAAGCACACGATTTCTGTGTGGACATGTATTGGTGACCCCACGTACTCATTTTGCTCGTTTTCGGCTGCCGCTGCTGCTGCTGCTGCTGTCAGCGCCACGCCATGAGTGCTGCTGCTGCTGTGCACCTGCTTCTCCTGTGCCCTCGCTGCTGCTGTAGTGCTGCTGTGTTGTTGCCGTGCTGTGCACCTGCTGCTCCTGTGCACTTGTAGCTGCTGTATGTTCGTAGTGCTGCTGCGTTGTTGCCGTGTATCATGCTGGAAGCGTACATATTTTCGGATCGTCAATTCCTTAGGTTTTGCGATGGCGGCATACCAGGGTACATGCTTTTTTTCTTCCTTATCATATCGTTGCTCTGCTGCTGCTGCTGTTGCTGCTGTTGCTGCTGCTGCTGCCAACGCTGCGGCGATTCGTTGCAGCTTCTGCTGCTGCTAATGCTGTAGCTCCTTCTGCTGCTGCTGCTGCTAATGCTTCCGCAATATCCACTGAATGTTCGTATGTACTCGGATTACTGTTTTTCTTGGTCGTTTTTGTACCCAAATGGTTCCATTTATATACGTGAAAATTTTTTTTTGTCGTTTTGCTCCTGCATTTAGCGTACGTACTGCAATTTCTCGTTTTTGGTTTGGTTATTTTCATTAATATCGTTGCTATGCTGCTGCTGTGGTGCTGCTGCGTTGTTGCCGTACATCATGCTGCACTTGTTTATGTACATATTTCGGTATCGTCAATGAAATTCCGTAGGTTTTGCGATTGCGGCATACCAGGGTACATACTTTTTTTCTTCCTTATTTTCATATCGTTGCTATGCTGCTGCTGCCAACGCGGATTATTGTTTTTATTGGCCGTTTTTGTACCCAAATGGTTTTTTTTTTGATACGTATAAAAAATATTTTGGTCGTTTTGCTCCTGCATTTTGCGTACGTACTACTTTTTCTCGTATTTCGTATTGTTGCTATGCTGTTGCTGCTGCGTTGTTGCCGTACAGCATGCGGAGGTGGGTCTATAGTGAGGTACCAAAAATACTTTTCGGACGGCCTCGGGGTACATACTTTTTTTCTCCCTTCTTTTTATATCGTTGCTATGCTGCTGCTGCCAACGCTGTGGCGATCCGTTGCTGCTTCTGCTGCTGCTGCTGCTGCTGCTGCTGCTGCTTTTAGTGCTGCCGCAATATTCACCGAATGTTTGTATGTACTCGGATAATTGTGTTTCCTGGTCGTTTTGTGGCGCTGCTGCGTTGTTGCCGTACATCATGCTGGACATGATTTGTGTGTATATTACACTTAAACTTGTGCGTGTGTACATATTTCTGTATCGTCAATGATTTTTTTTGTGGTGCTGCTGCGTTGTTGCCGTACATCATGCTGCACGTGATTTGTGTGTGTACTGTACTACACTTGTGTGTGTACATATTTCTGTATCGTCAAGGAAACTACGTACTTGCTGCTTCTGCTGCTGCTGCTGCTGCTGCTGCCGTCGTATAGCAAGCGATTACGTACTGCTGTTGTGCCGCTGTAGAGTAGTACAAATAATGAACTCTGCCCCCCCCCCCCCCCCCCCTTCCTCCCCCGCCATTCTCTGCACCCCACTCCCGCCCCCGCGCACCCTATATGTTTACTTCGACCAGGTCCGTGGCAAGTGCTACAACTGCTGCCTGACGGACTCCACCATCAAAGACGGAGACATCATCATCAAGCGCAAAAAGACTCCCTTCCATTTCGCCTGCTCCAGGGCTTCGCGGAATTCCGAAGCAGTACGCCGAACAGATTGTCGCCATCCAGGACGAACGAAAGGAAACGAATCGTTTCCCACATTTCCCAAAATCACGATTATTTGTTCCTACACATATCCAACGGGTTCAACAGCGAACAGATCCACATTCTGGGCCTCCCGAATCGTTACTACAGCATCCTGGAAGACTATTTACATATCATGTCTCATCCAAACTCCTATACTGGCTACATCGAAATCGCGGCCGCCCTGCAACTATACAACATTTCCATAACCGTTGTCGTTGCCGGCACTGCTGCTTTCTCTCCTGTCCCAAACCTTCCTTTAAACAACAGCCTGTATGTTGTATATCATCCACATGCCAAGCACTACTCCACTCTCTCCCCACACTGATGAAATGTGTTATTCTTATTATTAGACGAATGTCATTCTTACTCTTGCGTCACCCGATCTTACGTTTCACATTACATTCATAAATAAACGCGATTATTACACCTTTGCCATTTCTTACACAAATACATTTAGTTTGGTTGGCTTTGGGCTATGTCGCCAATTAATTGCAGTTATATGTACACGAAACGACGGAATACCCACTCCGAAGGAAAGCCTTGTATGTATATATATACCTGGAATATATATATATACTTCAGTATAGCAACAAACCATCGTACCCCCCCCGTAGGGGACATGGCAGACACTTGAAAAGAACGAGCTGGAAAAAAGGAAAAGGAAGAAAACACCACTAGTCGTCAACAGGGTAAGACTAAGAACCAAGGGAAAAATAACAGGAAAACCAAACAAAGCACAAGGCATGCTCCAGGTAGCGGCAGCAATTTATGGTACGAGTAGCACAGCCAGGGTCTCCCTGCTGGCATTGCATTGCATACGTGGCAACGTAGAATCTCTATAGCGTAGCTTTGTGACCACAGAACTTGTAGCTCTCTAGGATTGAAGAATCGGCACGGACACTGGTTTTGCTGAATGTCGACGGGTAGAAAGAACGGTTTAATGTGAAGAAAACAACACTACAAAAAAGAGGTAATAAATATTGACAAACTCCCAACGACAAAGACGCTGGAACCATGTTTGTCACGGTTTTTCCTGGGGACACTTCGTTCTCCTGCCCTACCTCCGAACGCGTCCCCATCGAGCCAAACTTTGGCAGAGCAGATATGAGCTCCTTGGTGCACTCTCGTGGGTGTGTCGAAGCGACAGCACTTTCCGTGTCCTTTTTCGAGGCGGCGTCGGGACCTCATCCCTGACGTTTGACAAATGTGGTTCCAGGCGCCTGAATTTTGGATTTTTTTATGTGTACGACGCCAAGTTTGTTTTTTTTTTTGTCCGTAGAACGAGCAGGAGGAATGCAGGAGGGGGCGCTATAATTTTTTTACTGCTTTCACTCGTACATACAGATAGCATATACAGGAAGATGTTGAAAATATTCTCCGTTGTTCCTCGCTGCTCTGTCCAAGAGCACAACCAGTCTACCATATCAAGGCCACAGCGCACCACGTGTTGTCTCGGAGAGGAAACGGAGTTCTTTGGGTATGCTTCTTTCTCGACGACCTCTCTCTTCTTCGGCCACGCCTGTCGCTCCTCTCGCTCCTCTGCCTTTTGCCTTCTTGGCTTCGGCCTCCTTGGCCCGTTCTTCTTCTCTTGCTTGCAAGGCTTCCTCCAGCTCCGCTCTCAATTTCGCTATCTTCCTGTCACTTCTCATTTCCCTCTCTTGTGACGAAGACGCGTCTTCATATACGTCGGTGGTGCTCTTGGGTATGATTGCGATCGAAAAACCCACGTACTATTCTCTACTCCCGGCCCGTCGATCTTCCCAACTGCTGTTGCTGCTGCTTGTGCTGCTGCCACTGCTGTACCGATGCCTCTGCGTATGCTTGCCTTTAATATACGTGCAGCTGTGATCCTGCCGTGAACCACCCACTACCAGGTATTCCCCCACTGGAACTACACCCCCGCCCCCCCCCCCCCGACTTTTTATTTTTCTCTCCGATTCGCCAAACCCCAGACTGTTCGGACATTCTTCTACTTGAAAATATTCTCCGTTGTTTCTCGCTGCTGCTCTGTCCAAGAGCACAACCAGTCTACAATATCAAGGCCACAGCGCACCACGTGTTGTCTCGGAGAGGAAACGGAGTTCTTTCGGTATGCTTCTACTGGCCGGCGCGAGCGATAGTACGCAAGCCGAATTGTGTGCAACATAACAATACTATTAATAGTGTGACTACAGTACGTTTTATTAGTAGCAGTAATTGGTGGTGATCAGGTGCGACCCCAATAACACCTGCAGTAAGTAGTCATATCTGCGATGCATCATGCTGGGCGTATATATATATATTTATATATACGGATTATTCTGTATTTGTGCTGAATCAACGCGAACGAACATCTACGTACGTACGTGACGTTCGGGCTCGGGCCTTCTTATGCAGTCGAAACATGAATTGAAAAAACCGGTTTCCGATCGGAGATAAAAAACGGTGTTCTTTCAGGGCGTGTCCAACCTTCCAACAGAATCGAAAATCATGATGATAATAAACTTGGCGCTGACTGGTCCTTGGCTCAAATATGTTCCCGTTCGTTTTTTAGGTTCTGAGAAAATGAACGCCAAAATAAAAAAGTTGACGGCTGGAAATCGAATTTCATTATTTTTTAAATCGAAAATCGAAAAGCAAATCGAAAACACGAACAGGAACAATTCATTAATGTATGAAGCAAGTGTCACACAACCTGTCGGAAGCTAGCCTATCAACACCAACCATCGTGAAGTAGCAGGTACGTAGATACCAGGCAATCTCGGTCAGTTGTGTCTGTGATCGCTACGAGATCAGCTACTTGTTGTGATGGTGCTGTCTCTCTACGTAGTCTCTCATGTATCTGCCGGCGGCCGAGACTCCCGGCGACCAAAGATAGCTCAGCAGCAGAAGCAGCAGCAGCTAGCTTTTCTTACAATATAGTTGACAAGGAGGTTGCTTCGACAGATGTATACACGCAGCTTGTGTAAAGTTGGGTTTCAATCAATCAATCGGTCGTTTTCACAGCTACTATAGCTGACGTATTTCAAGTTTAAAATTGATTTTTCGAAAAAATGTCAAAGAGAAATTCAACAGTTTGTCCTCACGCACACCACGGGTCGACCAGGTGGCCGCTTTTTTTGGCTATACCACGGATGTATAGCAGGGACCTGGTACCTTCTGTGATGCGGAGGCCGCTCTAGGGTAGTGGTAAGGGACGCAGGTTGTTCTGGTCGCTGGAAAGCAGTGCTTCGCTTCTTCTGATTTAGATCTTCTTATTGATGGCGAGAGCTGAGGAGGTGCTCTGGTAGCGAAGTGAGAGTTAGGGGGGCGGGACTCGACGCCCAGATATACTCGTCCCACCCCACGCCACAAGTTCTCCTAAATTCCTGTTATCTGATGTACTCCAACAGAACTTTCCTATGGCTACCGATCGTTCTTCTGCTAATATAAGAACTTCTCACTTCGTAGTCCTATCTGCGTCAAGGAACATTACTCTCGTCTAACGGGCTATCCGCCCTAGGGAACATTCCTAAATTAACGATACTCTCGACTAACGGAATATCCGCCGGGTTAATCCATTCTTTGGATTATTCTCGTATTCGTGAAACTACAAGACTGCAACGTATTATCTATATCTATAGCCCATGAATAATCTACCCATATCACATTAGCCCACCCTGAATAGTCGTATATGCAGACCACAAGATGGTCGGAGAGTGATGACAAAGTTCATCCCGAACGGCCAGGGAAAGGTGGTCGAAGATGCGGCTATTCGAAACAAACGAAATGAGGCTATAGATCCCCCCACACCTCGTAATAAACCCCAAACACTACGAAGAGGGGGTGTTCGCTGCGAACAACCACGGAAAGGGAGACTAAAGGAGAGAGAGACACCAAACTCATAGCAGAGGCGAAAGGAAAAATCACCCAAAATGAAAACAAAGAAAGACGAACGCAAAATGAGGCAGAAACCGAAGCGAAGGCCGAAGAAGAAAACGAAGACCCAAATGAAGGCAAAAGAAGGACGTACAAGCGTTTCACTGGAGCCATTGTCTGGGGCCCAAGGAAGTACGAAAGGGTTGTTCACTGAACCGGGTTGGCGAACGAGGAAACTCTAAAAAGGAGACAGTGATCACAATTCAAAAACATATATATATCCGCTAGGCGCCATGCCTTGTCTTGTAGCGAAGGTCCTAACATGGTAGACATCACGCGAGACAGAAGGGACACAGCTAGAGTGCTATGAGGGCTGCGTGCACTAGGGATTACTAAAGCCGAGAGGCGCAACAAACAACGCGTCGTATAGGAGACCTGTTCGTGGTGTGAATACCAGCAAACGTAGCAAGGTAGGCAACTCAACAAAAACAATCTCAAAGATGGTGGCGGCAAGAAAATCCGCAAGAAAATCGACCGAATGCGTGCAGTTCGAAGTAGTAGATAGCGCGGGGCCCAAACACTAGCGTGTGCAACTCGGTCAACCGGGGCGACAGCAAACTTGGTGTCGTTTGCCAGAGGACAGAGGGGTGTGCGGAATACCGAACAAGAAAAGAGGAAGAAGAAAAGGGAACGAGAAAACGAAATACCATCGGGACCAGAAAACAGACAAAAAGCTGGACACAGGTCAGGAGAAATCGATCATGTCCGAACCGCTTATGTATGGCCGATAACTCAGCGGCCTTCCGGGGCGGCAATGCTATCGGGACCCTACTTGTCAAACATGGAAGAAACACGGGTGAGCTGGAAGCTCGATATAGTCTTAGCTCGAGGATCGTCTGAAACACGGGTCGGCGGAAGTCGACTAAGGTCAGAGCACAGCTCAGGCTACAACACGATTTTACCTCGGCGTGATATCGCCGATAATTGGCTGTAGGCTAGTGGAGTACAAACACAAATGCAAATGAAGGTATCGCTACGAGTCAGTGGCCTGAACGTAAGGAGGTTACACGGAGCCGTAGGCGATAAGAAGAAAAACAAACGGGGGGGGGGGGGGGGGGACGATGATACTCCCAAACACACCCAAAAAAAAAGAAACATACACGGTCTCGGATCGGTAGCCAACACGGGGTCGGTCAAGCGATACCGGTGGCGGTAGATGGAAACAAACACTCCCAAGAAGATGACTGCTGATGACTATTGAAGACTAGCCCTGAAGAACTAAACTTAAGATATTGCAGACTCACCAGAACCAAATACCCAGAACTAACAAAAGACTAAACTAAGGCTAACCAGGGGGGGGGAGTGGAAACGGTGGGGGTTCCGCGGGACACATCAGAGTTCCGCAGCACCCCACTTGCTAGGCTCCCATTCCCATGGCGTTGAAGACACCACGATCCGTATACGGCGTTCCGTGCTGTAGTGTAGCGGGCGGGTTGGAGGTCGATCTTGATCGGACCGGGGTCGTCCAGGAACCGGACGATGTAGGAGCTTCCCGGTGAAGACTCCGGCGGAGTTCCCGAAGAGGCGTCAGGGGGTGAGCTGTGAGCGACCTTGCCCAGCCACCAAAGGCCGTCGCGCGCCTTGTACCATATGTGTGCTCCGGAGGGTAGGATGGTGGTGCTGAAGTTGTGGAGCCAAAGGCTGCGGGAGACCAAGGCGTAGCCTGGGGCGAGGAAGATTTGTCCTTGAGATCGGGCCAGTTCGCGGTGAGCGGCGCCGATGCGCATCTGGCGGTAGAGGCGGTTCGTCTGGCGGTGCTGGGTTGGTGATCGTGACCAGTAAAGTAGGATGTGGCGCCGGAAGTGTTGAAGGTCCAGCTCGCGTTCCCAAGAGGGGCTGAGAAGTCCAGTCCAGTGAGTCTCGTACAGAACGGCGATGACCCCGCCGCGGCCGCGTACGAGTTGATGGCCAGTGATCTGCTCGACCTCGAGGCGTTCCGGTGGAGGAGTGACGTCGTCGACGGTGACGTGGTAAGGTGGGGACTTGGCGGCAGAAGCTGTGAGCACGTATGTAGTAAGGTCCGCGGGCAGATGCTTGGGGATGTCGCTGGTGTCGTCGGTGTTCCGGCAAGGTTTGTATCGTTGGACGGAGACGCGTGGCTTGGAGTCCCGTCCCGGAAGGTCCGATGGAAGGTCGAGGAAAAGTAGCTTGTCGTGAAGGGGGCGATTGTCGGGGGTGTTTGAGGCGGGCGTCGGCCCTACGGCGAGGACCTTGAAGGGGCCATTCCAGTTCAGGGAAAGCTTCGTCTTGAGGACGGTTGCGTCGGTGCCCTTTTTGACGCCTTGGCGGATGGTTGAGGCGGAGTTGTAGACCCAAACCCAGCCGCTTACGGTGAAGGGGGGGGATGCTATCAGGGCGGCCATGATGGGCGCGTTGCGGCGCTGTACGGTGAGTCGGTGTGGTTCGCGGACGAGGGAATAGGCGCGTCGTTGTCGGTCGGTGGCGAGGTTGATGTAAACCAGGTGATCGCGGGTCCAAGCTGTGGCGACCGCCGATGCTGTCGGGTTCGAAGACCGAGAGCGGGAGGCGAGGAAGGCGGCCCATGTGGATTTCGTTAGGTGCAAGCCCTGTGGCGGCGTTCACGGAATTGTTGTAGGCCGACGACACGTGTGGGAGCAGCACGTCCCAGTCGGTCTGCTGTTCGTTGCCAACCATAGAGAGCATGTGGGCCAGCACGTGGTTGACGCGCTCGACGCCGCCGTTGGTGCAGGGGTGGTAGGAGCTGGTGTTGACCTTGTGGACGTCAAGGCGTTCGTAGACGATGTTCGCAAGCTTGGAGGTGAGATGTAGTCCGTTGTCGGAGAGAAGTGTAACCGGGCACCGCCAGAGAGAGATGTACTCGTTCAGGAAGATGTCGGCAGTGCCGGCGGCCGTGAACTGCGCCGCTGAAACGGCATACATGTCGGCGCGGCGGCTGAAGCGGTCTGTGAAGAGGAGGATGTGGACGTTCCCGCGCGGCGTGAGCGGCAGGGGCCCGAAGTAGTCGACGCTGACGGTGATGCCAGGCCCGTTGGGCAAAGGAAGAGAAAGGATGGGCCAACGAATGGTGTGCCGGGAGGTCTTCCGCGCCTGGCATTGAAGGCAACGGCGGATCCACCAGCGGACGGAAGCGTCCATGCCAATCCACCAAAAGAAAAACGTGCCAACATGCGGACCGTTCGGGTGACTCGCAGGTGTAGATAGGTGGTGGCGTGGCATGTGTTCAGCACCCAAAGGCGCATTAACATTGGCACGTAGACGCGTGGGGTAGAGGGGGCGGGTGGTGGTAGGCTGTTCCGGGATGAGGTTGTGGGTGGTCGTTGGACCAGGAGGGTGGTTTCGTCGTCGGTACGGTGTAGCTTGCTTTTGGAGGCAAGAGTGAGGACGTCCGAAAGTTGTGGGCGCCGGGCCGGGGGGATGAAGTCCAGGAGGTCGTGCGGCGTGGGGCTGGGGGAGTCCAACGACAGGAAGCGGATGGTGGCGCAGCACAGGGGCTCCGCGCGTTTCGCATTTTTCTCGCGCCCAGTCTTTGTAGGTGTAGTGCTCGACGCAGGCGAGGAGGTAGGGGTCGTCATCGGGTTCGACGACGGGCTCAAGAAGGGGCACTACCGGTGGTGTTGGTGCCGGCGGAGAGGGCGTTGTTGAGGGGGTCGCTCTTTGCGTAGTGGGCGCCAATGGTTTGGGTGGCGGTCGGCGTCCAAACCGGTAGTCGGATGTAGGCCGAGGGGTTCCCGCGGCAGCGGCGACGCGATGGCGGGTCCGAGAAGATACCAGACCTGGAAGGGCTGGTGTCGTGGCGCCAATGGTGGGCGGCGGAGAGACGACGGACGGCATGGAAGCCGAGCCTGGAGGAACTCCGGTGTTCACGGCGGCATTCTCGGTGCCGGCAAGCTGTCCGGTGGTGGAGTCGCGGGTCGCAATAGGCCCGAGGAAGGTGTGGGTTGCGGGGGAAAGGGTGGGGTGCTCCATACGTGGTCCGAGTAGGCAAAAGTCGCGGAAGTCGTCGTCGGTGAGGGGAGCGGCTGGACGGTTGGGATGGGTCTGGAAGGGGGGGACACGAGCCCACCCAAACCGATACCCGGGGTGGAAAGGTCGTTCGGCGCGAAGCCGCAAGGGCGGACGAGGTAGATGCCGACGGTGTCGGGGCCAGTGAGGCGGTTGCGTCTGGTGCGGTCGGCGTCGGTGGCTGGTTGGGGAAGCCGGGAGAGGAAGTTGGCGTTGCCGTTGGTCGTGCCCTTCCGGTACTCCAGCGTGTAGGTGTGCGCTGAAAGGAGCTCGAGCCGTTGGGCTGTCCGGGGGTACGGTGATTTTGAACGGCATGAGCGGGCACGAGCCGAAGTCAGTCTTGGTGGTGGAGAAGACGTCCTGGAATTCGCAGAGGACGTCTCCCAGGTTGTTGATCACCGACGGGGTTCATCTAGAACCGTTCAGGTCGACGTTGACGTCGCGTAGGTGTAACGGCAGACGTTCCCAGAAGTCGAGGAAGCTTTCCCGTTGGTCGGCGTTGAGGCGTGCAAGAAGTTGTGGGCACGGGGCTTTTGGTTCGGTAGGAGAGTCGTCTGTCGATGGGCTCTGGTCCGCCACGGGGATGTTGTCGTGGAGGGCATGTACATCCGGAATCGGAGGGGGATGGGGAGGGGCCAAGGAAGGGTGTCCAAGGGTGGAAAGTGGTACCTATACCAGTGGGGAGCAGGAGGTTCCGAGGAGGTCGCCCGGCTCGAGATCGGTAGATCCAGATAGTGGGACCGTTTGGTATCCGTCCGAGACGAAAATGGCCGTGTCGGAAAGTGGGTTCTCGCGGGGGAGCATGTTCACCATGTAGTTCCCGGTAAATGCTGGAGCGCCTGACTGGCGCGCCAGGTTGACCTTAACGAGCTTGGGGGTGGAGGAAAGCGAAATAGCTTTGTTGCCGGCGAATCGGAGATGGTAGACGTCGTCAGTGGAACGGTCGTCGGGAATGAATGCTGAGGCTCCGTTGGGGTCATGGTGGTTCAAGGAGAGCTCACCGCGGGTTCGCCGGGGAGGTTGGTGGGGGGGGGTGGGCTGTTGCTGGAGCGTGGTATACGAGCGTTGCTCGAAGCGCATCCAGCTGTCTCGTCCCAGAAGGATGGGGTGCTGCATGTTTCCTGCAGGAACTACGCAGGCCCATACTGCCAGGGCAGCGGTGAGGGACTGGAGGCGCATAAACTGGATGCTTAAGCGGATGGAGACGGAGGTGGAAAGGGGGGCTGAAGAGACGGAGGTGGCTGTGGGCTGCGGTGTTGATGGTGGACCCTTGGGCAAAGTGGCTGCTCGGGTAGGCGTCGGGGGTAGACGGCGGTAGGAGTGGCCCAAGTGGAGAGGTAGGCGCTTGCCATGGAGGGGTCCTGCTTGTTTCGTGGATGCCGTCGGCTGTGGGGGAGACCCGGGTGGAGTCGGTGGGGGCGGGTGTTGGCTCCGGGTCGTGAAGATGGGGAGGAAATGGAGGCTGGGCGGAGCAATTGGCGCCGAGGTTTTCTCGAACATCCATCAGTATCCTGCCCAGCAGATTCCGACCACGCCAACGCGTCGGGTCACAGGCGTCCGGATGGTCGGCCTTGAAGCCTATGCCCCAGATGAGGTCGTGTGGGCTGGCCTCGGCGATGTGCTTGTCGCCGGTTGCTATTAGCTCCTCCCGTAGCTCCGGGTGTTGGCGGAACTTGGAGAAGTTAATGTAGAGGACGATGGTGTAGCGGTGTCGCTCCCAGACAGAAGCGCTGCAGTCCCAAGCTTGGCCAGAACATTCGTTGAATGCGACGACGCCAGATGTGATGCGGAGGCCGCTCTAGGGTAGTGGTAAGGGACGCAGGTTGTTCTGGTCGCTGGAAAGCAGTGCTTCGCTTCTTCTGATTTAGATCTTCTTATTGATGGCGAGAGCTGAGGAGGTGCTCTAGTAGAGAAGTGAGAGGTAGGGGGGCGGGACTCGACGCCCAGATATACTCGTCCCACCCCACGCCACAAGTTCTCCTAAATTCCTGTTATCTGATGTACTCCAACAGAACTTTCCTATGGCTACCGATCGTTCTTCTGCTAATATAAGAACTTCTCACTTCGTAGTCCTATCTGCGTCAAGGAACATTACTCTCGTCTAACGGGCTATCCGCCCTAGGGAACATTCCTAAAATAACGATACTCTCGACTAACGGAATATCCGCCGGGTTAATCCATTCTTTGGATTATTCTCGTATTCGTGAAACTACAAGACTGCAACGTATTATCTATATCTATAGCCCATGAATACTCTACCCATATCACACTTCCAGAAAACGGCCAGTCCAGGACAAACGTGCACCGGTCAAGCGTACCAGGAATACTGCATTGTCCGTAGGCCGTGGATGCCCCAAACGGTAGTTTCGCGTCCGTCGATGACAAATAACGAAAACAAGGTTTGCGGTCTGTCCAAGGTCTGTCCCTGTGGTCCTTGGTCTGTCAAGGTATGAAATGTAAACTAGTTTTCGGACGCAAATCTTCAACAGACCATTCGGCATCTTGCTGTCTGTCGCGGTGTATGATAATATATACGGTTATCCTCGGCGCGTTAGTTTGTCTCAACTGTTCCTGCTCCACTTTGTCGGTTGTGAACCCCAATCCCACTGACTGATTTCAGGTCTGACTGGGGCTCATGTTTGATGTTTAACCGCACACGGGGACGATAAGGCCCCATCCCCGGCTCATAAAATCCTTCCATACATGTACAAGCCCAATCACCTAGTGGAAGATGTTCGCCGGGGGTTTATACCTCCCCGCAAGATGGTTTTTTTTCGTTTCAGTTCAGAGTAGCACATCACAGCACACTACGAGTATTACAAATGCCATGTACTTACAATTTATGGGCAACGCAGGGCTAGCGCCCCAGGCGGAGCCGTGGCCGTACCGCTAGTCCGAAAAATACAATACACAACTATCTTGGGAGACAAACTCATTCTGTGACGGGTTGGTAGAGGTTTTTTGGAACGTCTGCCAAATCTCAGTGTCTACTTTCGACAAACGGCGTGGGCATTGGATGCGTACTCATACGAAATTTGCGGCGGCATCGTAGTCTCTTTCGAGCTTTTGGTTTATGTATGTACGCGAGCTGTTTTTCTTGTCTTCGTATGCCTAATTCATGAACAGCTTTGCACAGATGCCGCCAGTACCTGGGAGCAAAGTATAGTATTACCGAGAGAAGCTACTTCATGTGCTTTGTGTACTCGCAGTAATGGGGTTCATGTACAGCAGGATACTGTGAGTACTCGCATCAGTGCGTTGTTTCGAGATTCTCCACTGCGGGCACTGCCATACTCGCGGTATTTCAAGGTTCAATACTATGGAATACTGCTGTACTACGAGTATATCCACGGTTCTTTCTGTACTGCGGGTACTGCCAAGTACTGGAATCGTTTCGTCCGTTGGTACTGCGAGTACTGCAAGTACCAAAACACTCTAAATATACGCACAATATACTCGGAGTATAAAGAACTCTTCGACCATTTGTACACCGTTTCCATAATTTCATCCCCATTTGATTGCAGAATTACGGTGCGGATGGTCCCAGGAGTGACAGCTGGACCACATCACTTTCGAGCGGAGGGCAACTGGAGTACTCAGAGTCCTGCCAGTATTTCAAGAGTATACACTCCCAGTACTCCTAGTATTAGGGCCTTCTGTACTGGTCATGCTCCCAGCACTCGCAGTATTTAGACCGCCGGTACTGCAATACTCTCAATTTTCGGAGTACGAAATGTACTCGATACTCTGAGTATGCTCTGAGTATGACGTATTGGAGCATCTATGCAGCTTTGCCCACCGTCGTACAAACCGTGAGATTTCCTACCGTCCACACCGGTCGACGAGACGGTGGGCGGCGTTTTTTTACGGATCATGCCAATCCGCACTGTAGGAAGTGGCGCCCGTGCTATGGATTCGCACAGTACTCTACGATGCGGTGCAGATGTTTGTTTTTGAGAATCCTACGGTGCGGTGCCGTGCGGTGCGGTTTTTAAACACAATAGAAATTGAATGGAATCGGTGACAATTAACTCCTAAAATGCCTCTTCTGTTGAAAATCGAAAATTATTGAGTCGAATTGGAGGAGTTGATCCAACTTGACATGGCATGATCGTAACTGGAGCAACGTCCCCGAGGCAATCCGTTGACTGCTTAGTCTTTGTTGATGATTGCGATACAGGCAATAATTTGGGAACCTCAAGGAACGGCGACCGGGGCAACAGCGGTGCCCACGTCTACAGACCAAAGCACAGCGTGCCCCGGCCGTGGCGCCTCAAAATCAATCATAGCAACCTCAAATCCAACAATTCGATGAGCTCGATCGGCAAGCACCACGAACATTGAGCTATCTATAAAAACAAATGTTTCACTGAGGGCCTCGATAGCTGCGTCGACCTCGTTGTTCCGCTCGTGGTGTTTCAGGGCTCCCTCCGCCCGCACAGGAGGCCCTGAGAGTAACAGCTGCTGAGCCTTGACGCCAAAAGCGAACGAGGCTGATGGCGGGGTGCTCGTGACCTCACCTGCCGTCGCTTTCGTCTACTCCCATCTACGTTTGTCAGCGAGGCGTTGTGCGACGTGCTGGAATATTCTGCGTTGTTCCGATTTCAAACCGATATGAGGCGACATACCTATTAACAGGACGTATGTGGTCTGCCGATTGGACCTAAACTCACTATTGCCTACCAAATCGAATCCAATTCGATTAATTACAAGCAATCTGAATCGTTTGGATTCAAAAACGTTCTTCGTTCAAACGCCCCCTAAGCTTTCCGTTCGTGCTGTGGATCTGTGACGGCGATTACTCAACAGGAACAAGCGACCAACGACCTGATCGACGACTTCGAGACAAGAGATGACGACGTTTTCGTCTGCACGTACTCCAAGTCGGGAACAACTTGGGTTCAGCATATCATCAATCTGGTGCGCTATATATTACCTCTGTGCGAGATAGGCGAGCCCCATGCCCTCCTTGTGCACAGCAGGAAAGCAGCAGTTATAAATGATGTATAGTATATTTTGGGGAGGAGCGCGAGACACGGTCAATGATGATGAAGAGATCATGCGCTTCTTGACTATGACGCTTGTCGGTTGTATTGAGGTTGGGGTGCGGTTTCTGGGTTATTGACGCGCTCTGATCCACGGCGCCACAAGATCGGACTGGTGGCATTCCATTGTGTTGGCAATGTTGCTGGCGTTTGGGTGGGCGTCGCGACCATATCGAGACGAAGTATGTTGTAAAGACCTGCTCAAGCTCTCGCCATGAAACAGTTGCTGAGCTATCAAAATTGTCGAAAAACCAATTTTCTTGGTTTCACGGGTTGTATACGCTGAATCCGACCGAATTGGGCTCGATCCTCGAAACATTTTTTTGCTGGCCTTTGGGTGGGCGTCGCGACCATATCGAAACGAAGTATTTTGTAATGACCTGCTCAGGCCATCGCGATGAAACAGTTGTTGGGCTATCAAAATTGTCGAAAAGCCCTTTTTTCTTGGTTTCACGGGTTGTATACGCGGAATCCGACCGAATTGGGCTCGATCCTCGAAATTGTTTTTGCTGGCCTTTGGGTGGGCGTCGCGACTATATCGAGACGAAGTATGTTGTAAAGACCTGCTCAGGCCATCGCGATGAAACAGTTGTTGAGCTATCAAAATTGTCGAAAAAACAATTTTTCTTGGTTTCACGGGTTGTATACGCTGAATCCGACCGAATTGGGCTCGATCCTCGAAACATACTCGCCCCATTTCTTGCCGCTTTTTGTTTGTACAGAGGTGTCGCCCGACTTTGATTCGGTGTGATGACTTTGATTCGGTGTGATCATTTCCGGACAAAAAAACAAAAATATATTTCCAGCTACATATAATATATTGCCGTTGTACCCGAAAAATGATCGTTGTTTCAGACACATGGCTTCCGATACAAACAATACCGTTAGTATGGAGGAACCCGCAGCGGATCGACATAACGTTAGACTGCAATACCAAAGAAACGACAAACGCTGTCGGGTGCATAAAGCAAAATGGCTGGTGGGATTTAAAAACAAGAGGCCTCGATTTTTCCGCTCCCTTGATCAATGCGCCTGCTAAGTGCTGACACATCAATTTCGAGAAGACAAATCAGTTTTGTACACGCCTGTTGTAAGAGGTGGATAAATAGCAGTTTTTGGAGCGCTGAAACTCACTAGATATTGGTGAAATGAAACCCCCCCCTCATAGGCAGACAGGAGAAGGTAGAGGTTCTATTGTGGTGTTGCGTGCAATTCGTGTGAAATTACGGCGTCAATGTTTAAATCATTTATGTTTTAAATACTCTCCGCGACTAACATGGGGCGAGCCTGTTTTGATACCGAGAATCGAGTTTGGAAACTGGCTTCTGAAGTGTCTATGATGAACTGATAGAACGGGCCCAACATCAGGGAATAATACCTGGTCATCGTCCAGGCCAATCCCAAATTTGGCCGGCGTGTACACAAAACAACAAACAGTATATTTTTTCCGAGCGAACGTATTGCCGCAGCATCGCAGCCGTGAAGCTGTCTGCACAGGCGATGCGTATGCTTTAATCCCGTACCACCACCTCGTTAAAACCGTCTGCTGCTGGCTCCATAGCTCCTGAACGAGGGCGAGCAGAGTACCAAGAGCTATGCGGAAGCCGTTCCGTGGCTGGAGTATCTCACGTTTACGGGAGTAAAGGGACATCCCGCGTCATCGCCATCAAACGTCGAGGTAAGAGAGATGTAGATGCCTGCATTAGCTCGCCAGGGGCGTAACAGAAGTGCGTGTGAATTCCTTGCAGTTGCTCGTTTCTCCCGCGTGGTTTGTTTTGTCGTTTGGTACAGGCGGAGCGCTACAATGCTATCCAATGTCATCTGACAAGGTCCTTTGCACGGTCCCGAAGAAAAGAGAGCAAATCCCATGGAGAAGAGAGCGAAGATTTATGTAGATACTTTCAACAGTGTTGTTAAATTTTTGCGCGCCGAATTCGGGTTTGCACTATGAAAATATGTCGATGCAGTGACTAGCAACAGCCCGCCCGCTACACCGTCTTACGTGCTCTCGCGACATCACCCACGCAGGCACAAAACTGGACGCTTGATGAACTGAGATCGACCCCCAACAGACGCTTCATGAAGACACACGCTAATATCAAGGACTTGCCCGCTGGGGCCGCGAAGGGGCTCAAGGTGAGGCCGAGTTACCATTCCTTCCGAAACGTCTAAACAGGCTTTGTTGGGCAATCCTCATGCAACGAGCCAAGAAGCAGGCATAACATTGCTATTGAACAGGAAAGGGGTTGTCCGCTGGTGGGTGCCTTCTCGCTGAGGCTCATCTCATGTACTGGAATGGTATGCGACGCCAACCCTATATTTTGTATGGAGAATAACAATGGGCTTCAGTCTCTCCATTCTCCACCAACCCCATCTCATCTTCGAATAGTCTCTCCGGTGACATTGTTCCAATGGAAATCACCCTGGTTATCGTCGCCTTGCCCGTGGTCATCCGGGGGGTCATTTACAAGGATCTTCAGTACCTGGTAGGCTACATCTACTGTTGTAACAGCGCAGCACAGCACAGCATTTCCCGACATCCTCGGTGTCACATCTCGTTTTCTCTCCCTCGTTTCTCTTGGAAGTGAAAGGGTGCGGACCGCCGCTGGTATTCCCGACGTTCACGTGCGGTCGTGGAAATATTGCGCTTGCAATTAACACCCACTCAACCGAGAAAATGATTCCACGGTCAACAGCTGCTTGATTCTCGAGCGGTGATTAAAACGTCCGCCGTGTCCTGAGCTTCACCCTCTGCGTTCCCATAATCTTGACACGTGGTGTCCATTTCAAGGTGATATATGTCGCGCGAAACCCTAAGGATGTCTGCGTCAGCCTCCTTCACCATCTGCGGAACAAGAGAAGCCTGGTTTTCAGCGCGGACTTCTCAAGCCTGCTTGAATACTTCGTCAAGGGCAGGTGAGGTGTCTGCTGCCATCACTGGAAGTCGAGTTGGTAAATCGTTCGCCGACCGACTCGTCGAGCGAGTTGCTCTGCTGGCATTTGAGAGCACAGCGTACTGTGGTTTCGCACGTCAACCGCGAGGTGTCTGCTCACTAGTAGGAGCTCACCATAGCCGTAAGGGGTCGCGAGCACGGCCGAAAGTTACCCCACAGTACCTGGTCGTCGACTTGTGCAACAAAGTTGACGGCATGTGCGACAAATTTGACTACATGTGCCCCCCACAATCAAACGAAGCCACAATGGTGACTCCTGCCCTCTTGTCGGCACCAGACCCCTGACACTTTGCTGCGTACGACGCAATGGCTCGATCGAATTTTGTATACAGGTGCGACAACGGATCGTGGTTTAACCACGTCCTGGAATGGTGGGAAGCATCCAACGCAGATCCTGAGCACGTGATGTTCCTGTGCTACGAGCAAATGCTGGCGGACCCTCAAACGAACATTCAGAAGATTGCAGATTTCACAGGCATCGGTTGCACACCGGAGATTCTCGCTAAGGTGAGTTATTCAGTAGCAAAGAGGGAATCGACGATCAGGTGCCCCCCGTTCCTGGTGAACAGCGGGGGTAGCCTCTTCGATGACAGGCAGTTTGACAATATTATCGGAGGCAATGATTCCCGTTTTCCTGCGGACCTATTGAAGTGGAGGGCCATGGCTGCACCACATGCCAAGCGTTACAAAACGTTTCGCCCAGACGGTGACCAAGAAGTTGATGCTGACACCGTTAGCCGATAGAGGCAGCTGGATGACGTGAACGTCACGTGTATCAACATAGCGCGCGTGCTAAGCCAACTACTGTATGATGGTCCCGAGGGAAATGTTACGCATGGGCCCAACCTATGGCCGTGAGTTTGGAATTGGCCGCATCGACGATGTTTTCTCCTATGCGGCGCAGCCCCTAGTGAATTCCGGAAAGCGCGGGCATTCACAATTTCTGCATAGGCCATGGGTAGGGACAGTGCATACACCCAATGCTCGACGAAAACCCAAGCTATGCCTATCGTTCGTCTCGCTGAACAGCAACACGAGTACACTTGCAATTGGGTGCTTTTTGGACGAACGCTTCACCGGGTAGACGATGCGTCACCATCGTTGCATTTTACCCCTATCGCTAATACTTTCGATGACCACCTTCAATATTTCACGCCACGTTTTGCAATATTTTCTTATTTATATTCGCGTACAAGCCCACTTCTCTCGTTCGCACAATGTTCTGTTCGTATCCCAGACGACTGCGGGGTCGACCCTGACCGCCATGAAACAAGACCCGAAAGCCAACATCCAGCCGCACACGAACCACCTAAGGAAAGGTGGGGCTGGAGGCTGGCGAGACTCCTTCACAGTGCGGGAGTCAGAAGCTTTCGATAAGATCTACAGGCACGAAATGAAAGGATCGGGTCTCACGATGGATTTCGGGGAGGGCTTGGTAATGTAGAGCTATCGGTTTGAGCTTTTGAGCAACTGCTATGGCCGATTGTTTGGTAACCGTTTGGTGGTTTCAAGCCATTTGCGCGGCTTCACGCGGAACACAAGATATGTGTTATGCTTTACCTCTTTCTTCTGCGTGCAGAAGGGGCCTGGTGCCCGTAAAAGACGGATTGTGTGTTTGGTTTACCGCTGCGGACAGCTGGTCAGCAGGAGAGCGTTTTTACCACAATATGTTGGCAAACCGCCGATGCTGGTAGGTTTCCGTTATTTCAGGCTCCTTACTACTAACTCTATTTCTATTAAGTGTAGTCTAGCCCTACATATGGCTGGGAGTGTCTCCTTTGGAATGAAACCGCTCCACCGCATTCACCGAGTCGTTGACGAGGTTTTTCTCAAGCTAGCCACACGACTTTACCGATTCGTCAAAATGTAGGTTCCCGCACATGTTTGCGGCGGCTCCACCACGTTTCCGCCCGCCCGGTCACCCGATCACTCAAGAGACAGGGAAGGGTGTAGTCATTATCATGCTTGGGTGTAGTCGGATGACCAGGGACAGACAGGGTCGGCGCTCCAGAGTGCGAGCGATGCGAAACTTCCATGCGATTGTTGTGCTTTCAAAGTTTGCCAGCCCCGCAAAAAAAAAGGTGAGTCTAACGAAGGTCGCCTTAGCCTGATAGGTTTATGCTTGTGGGTTCATAATACGTAAATGGGTTCGTGAACACAATGCTCTTTGCACCAAGTTTAGGCAATCACAGTCGACCACAGTACCGCTAGGTACATTGCGGCAGCTATGTTTCTTACACGCTCGATACATGTTTATATTCTTGGACGTTTTATCTATGGTAAAACTGGTCCGTTGCCAGACGTTTAGGCTGTTAGCAGACCAGCGACCATCCGCAATCGTATGCGGAACGTGAATTCCAGACCACAGTTGATACATCTGGAGGTAGGGCAAGCGTTCAACTTCGGAATGGGTTAATCTGCGGTCGGCACCTTAACGCACCAACGTCCCACAAACTTGAGGCTACAACTAAATCTCAAAATTCGACTAGTCCGATTGCAGGGGGGGTACGCTTCCATTAGCTTCTCCACCACGTCTACACCACGATCGGGAGAGTTTCTCTGTACCCCGGTCAAACCCGGAGCCGCAATAATTATGTTGTCGCAGATTAGGCAACAATCCCATGGCGGTTAATACCAAGAAAACAGGAAGACGTGAGACTGCCAAAGCAAAAGGTGGTTACTCGGCCGAGTAGCTCTTCTCGGCTGAACGAAAAGTGCTCCAAACCGCCTCCCCTGCTGTATGTAGCACATGGGTAATGATCGTATCACCTGGTGTGTATAGGGTGAATAACCCAAGAGGCAATCACATAGTACACCCATCACTATCTCTGGAAATGGCCACATCACAGAATTAGTTGAACTCATTCATTCTGTCATCTACATGCAGGTCCGCCTCACAAGCGGTTCTTAGTGGGATGTAGCTCACCCTTCATGCGACTCGCCGAACACTCACGGCGCTTCGCACTTGGTGCAAGCAATGTCTTCCTGGTCGGTGTAAACCCGACGTGCTCCGTCTTGGCATTGTAGGGATGCGAGGGTCTATGGCCATATGACTACGGTCGTTCATGTTATCGAATATATTACCGACTCGAATCCTATGTTTTATGAGTGGGATAGTCGAGCCTGGTTTTTATATAGTATGTGTGATCGACGGTCAGTCCGCCAGAGTGTTATGATTCTGTCTCCCTGGGTACACCGACTCACAACGTCCAACGTAAGGCTCGGGTTTCGTAGTTACCCAGGCCCTCCCCAAGAAGAATCTCAAGTCTTCCGACGTTGAAGCTATACGTCCCCATAAACCGCTCAGCTGCCGCCAGCTGCTCGATGTCTGCTAGAATTTAAGCAAATGACCTGTATTTCCTTTCGAGAATGGATCGAGAACCCAGCGTAGTGATATAGGTGATGAGAGATCAGGATGACGTATGCACCTTCTACTGCGTCGGCATTTTATGACGTTGTTATTTTCCGGAGTCAGAGCGAGCACTCGACTTTCATGGGGTGTGGATAACCCGAACGTATAGGCCTCGCCTGAATAAATGTTACCTACGCTCAGCATTCAGAACTTCTGGAGTAGGATATCAATGCATAACGTATAACCCTTTCAACGATTGTTCGATGTCAGCCCATTTCTGCTGCATCAAGCCTTGGCCTTAGACGAGACAATATCGTACGCTCGCCTCAAAGAAGTGCGGGGCTTGTTCGACCGCCGTGTGACATACCTGCTTCGTGGTAAATGGATGCACGCCCTCCGTAAACGGCCCTCCTATCACTCTTCCTTCAACGTACACGATGGCCTCGCCGAGTACACTGGGCACGTACGCGGGGGCGAGGATGCGAAACTCATCCACACTATCGGCATAACTGGAGGCAGTCCGTATGGTTTTGATGACATCTTCTCCCGTTGGAGTATTTTCTCCTTCGAAGTATTCCCCGACGCCGCCTTCAAGTACTCTATGAGATGTCAAACACACGCGTGTAAACGGTCCCGCTAAAGGTTTTATTTGTGACGAAACATAGCGCGTTTCGCAGCCCTCAGCATCCAGGAACGGTACGGCAAGCGTCGGATAGTGTACGACATTATTTAATATCGTGATTCATGACGAAAAGGACGACCATACGAGGTAGGATCAGCAGTCTGGCGTTTCGTCGGCAATCCAAAGACTGGATCAGTGTAGACATTGCCAAACGTGCCTCAGCATGCTTTGCTGTACCGGCCGTTTCGCACTCCGGACGCATACAATTGTAAACGTCGCCCCCAGCAGGCATCCCGAACATGAGCTCTACGCGTGAGCGTCGGCGTGTGTCCTTTGGGAAACACATTTACCACCATACAGCGCGGATGCAACGGCTCGTCAGTCGCCTGGTACGCCCTGAAGGTGGGTTGACTCAGGTACGCAGAACAGCGCGAACCCAGAGTGGTTATTGCCACCGCCCACTGAGGTGAGATTGGGCACCACCGTGGGATCGGGAGAGTGTGCGCTCATACGCCTGTCAGGCACGGCAACGTAGAGGCAAGCAGATGAAGTCAACGATCGGCTGGTGTCATGGTGCAACGCCTATGACTAGGACACACGTTACACCTTGCGCATTCCCCTTGGCTCGCAGCGCATCGTTCCCTCCCTCTTAACAGCGTCTGACACCTACGCACGGAATTGCTCATGTTGCGGGGCCGCCGAAAATCTGTGCGCAAAGGCGTCTCCGTGTGCAAACTCGTGACTCGATCATCAACGTAAACTTTCGAAAAATGAAGCATGCCTCTTGACGTGTGTGAAACGTCCCGCGACTTGAAACCCTTTTGTGACCCAGGTATATTTTAATAGCGATAGCCACGACGATAACAGTACGTGGGTGTGACCTTCAAATCATCCGCTTCGGGAGAGGGCACAACAGCGGGACTGTTGAGAGCCCTTTCATAGATGGTCATGATGCCCCCGTGTTGTACAACCCATTAGAATACTGACAGGACATTTAAGTCAGCATCCCTGAAGCGTCTTTAAGCTGCGTTTGGCACTCCTGCACTTGGCGTTTTTGTTCGTTACCTTGTACTCTCTTTTTTACATGCTCAAGGAATTTCCTGCTCGCCTGGCTGATTTGTTGTCTTGTGATTTTTGCGTTTTGGTATACTCGTACAAACTGTGTCCGAGGGTTTTGAGTAAGAACGAAAGTCCGATTGAAATAAATCGAATTCAGCGAATCAAAATTTGCGATTTATGAATCCAGGGCCCGTTCTACGGCACACCAACAACGCGTAATTCGCATTTTTATTGTTCGATCGAATGTATGGTTTATAGAATGAACCCCCCGAAGGCCGCTTTCATTTCGAGATGATGCAACTCGGTGAATCGAAATTAACCAAGAAGTCCAAGCCGATATGTGTTGGAGAAACAAACTACGATATCTAGGTAGTCGATCCATGTGCATGTGGTATGCTCCACGTAATCGAAGTAAGCCACGCAAACTGTGTGGTGTCGTCGGCTGCTTCATGGGCAGAAAGTCACCATTGTGAGAGCTGAAACCACCACAACAGCCGCAGCGAGACCTCCAAAGAACCTTTGAACATCCTAGACCGTCTGCGGCGCCTCAAACCGACCATCAAGGCGGCGGCGCGTCGGGAAGAGCACACGCCGTCACGTTCCTTATCGGTTACCCACGGGCGTTCGCTGCAATATTTTGGTTTGCCTCCTTTGTAACACGATATGCAGTTCGCTTATAAAATCCGAAGTATTTTTATTCAAGAATTATTGTCAATGTTTGTGATCCAATGCGATTTTGTGTTCCTCTGTCAAAGCGGCGCCCTGAATCATCTCGCTTCAACCGTCGAGTGAAATCCAAGGAGTGAAGCGAGCCGGGCGACCCAAGTGGGCCCCAGTCCCCCCCGCCCCTCACCCCGCCGACCTAGTGAGAGGAGTCATGTAGCCGGTGAGATATGTTCTGAACAAATTGGCTAACAATCGCCTCCATCGTTATTTTGCAATGTCGATTGAAAATTGTCGGAGAAAAGTGCACCGTGCGTACCAAGGTCCGCCTCATAACAATTCACGTCCACATACGACTATGAGTACTATTACGGGGGACCATAGTAAATAGGACCAAATATGTTTGGTCAAAATAGTACAATATGCAGTTTGTCTTTTTTTGTCCTCTTCTTCATTGTTTTTTGGTGTGCATATAACAGAGCATAAATGGGTTCATGACGTCATTTATTTGGTTGCAACTCATATGGGAAGGTATACCATACCAGGTAGCTCGCCATTACCGTTTCTCTCACGTACTGGTACTTCGTATTTCGTATCGTACTTGTTTGTTTTCTCCAGACGAGACGCAGTGTCGTTACAGCCTGTTCTGTGACCACTGACAGACAGGATTTGAGGGATTTGAGCTATAAAGAGTGTGAAAGCATAGCGGGCTCTTTTTTACCCTTCCAGGCACTGTCTGTGCTTTGAATTTTTGTCGCGGCAAGACGTGTAAGTCCTTCGTTTCGCCTACCGCCGTCTAGTGGTCTCAGAAGTTCACTACTTACCACCGGTACCTTTTTATTGTACATATTGTCGAAATCACTGTCTCACCCACTGAGGTGAGATTCGAGCTCCAGGGTCCACGCTAGTTATATCAGAAGCGATACACTAGACCACAGGGGGCCTTCGGATGAAAGCACTGGGAACCAACTTGAACCATGATGAAAACCACAGAAACTGTTTCATGGCACGACCCAGATTGGGTATAAATAAATCGAAGCCCGAAAAACAATCGAATCTTCGCGTGTCTGTGCTCTTGACATTTTTCCCTGTGCAGCAGTATGGAAAGGATAAATCGAATCCTCGGCCATAAACCAAAACCTGCATGCTGGACTGCACAGCTCAACGGCCTCATAGCAGTACTTCATCTTCATGCCGGGAGGAAGCGGTGTGATACTCTGCTGCGGTAGTAAGATGTACGTTATTATCTCGTATATGTGTAGGGACTAAGAATGGTAAAAATCTCCACTCTCGTAGAAGCAAGAGTAATTGCTGTAGTACTGATTCTAGGCCCAAACGTCCAGTGGGATCTTGCCATACGAGATACAGCAGTTGTAAGAATATTATGTACATCATTTTGAGACATCTGTAAAAATCATACAAACTGCGAGGCACACCCCCATTTAGGCTTGTGGTGTGGTATAAACCACTGCGTGTATCAATAACATCAACCCTCTGCTCGGGAAACAAATAAATACGACCTGTAGGTCCAGTATACGTCCCTGTCGGTTTTTCAGATCACATGTAAGACCCGTTCTAAGATAGAGGTAGCACATTTCCGCTAAAATGTTTTTTGAATGACGGGGTTGCTTAACTCCAAATCGTCGAAATGCGAATCTCGTTTCGAAAAATGCCGTTTATGTATGCTTGGGCCATGGGAGTATTCACCGGGATGCTATTTGATTTTGGCTGAAGTCGGTTTTCGGGTGAGGTGGTGAGCTCCTCAAGTGAGGAACATTAGAAAATTTAGAGTGAAGTTCTAACGTAGAACGCCTCGTAACTAATATTAAACCGTACATCAGGTCGTCAGATCTTTCTTTTTTTGTGCTTCGAGCGACCTGAATCCTACATTCCATACTATTCATGTACCATGTCGCACAAATTGTGTTGTAGAGGCGGAGATACGGCTCTTCTGTGTAATTTCCGAGTTGAGGCGCCTTTGCCCCCGGCGGCAGTAGACAAGTGTTGGGGGCATGGTGGGCTCATCAGTAACTACGTACACCTCAGTCTACGGGAGGCGCTTGTGAAGATCAAGGTCGGTACACTTCGTATCCCTTGACGCGTTTGCCTATTAAGCCGGTACTCGTGGGTAATCACTTGCGCTGTTTGCTTAAGAGATATAATAAGAGTAGCTTTGTTTCTTTCGTGCACGTGGAGACTGAGAGCAAGGCTCGTACCTCGCTGGCAAAACCCCTGGTTTTCCATCTAATACGATCCCAATACCTGAACCCAGATATTTACCGGGCTTTCAGCCTCTTTCAAAGTAGCACCATAACGCTAGCCCACTCTGACGAGCC